>JAMLFT010007200.1:0-15109 GCA_026544285.1 Pachyrhizus erosus
TTCTAATTTTTCTCTTTTCTATTCTTTCTTTATTTCTTTATGGATTAAATTTATATCTGGAAATAATTTTTATATTTTCATTCTTTTTATTTTATTTTAAAATTTCAAATTTCTGCTAACTAAAATCTTTTTCATTTCTTTCTTTCCTGAGTAATATTTATTAGTTGATAATTTCTATTCAGAAATTTATTTCCTATTTTATTAACAAATTAAATTATGAATAATTGAAAGAGATAAATTCTTTAGAAATATAATATTATCATTATATTGAAAATTTGGGATGTTACATTCTTCCATATCCATGACCATAAAATCCAAAAGAAATATGAATTTATCTACCTTGACCAAAACATCTTCCACCACACCATAGAGGTATTTCACTTATCTGTCGACTAGCTCTAGTGTCATCCTGGTTGGTTTGGCTTCCAAATCTCCTAATCTCCTTATCATGGACAAAGGCATCAAGTTAATATTGGCACCTAAATCAAGAAATGTTTTTTTCCCATAATCAAACAACTAATGGTAAAACTGCTAAGATGTCTTGACTTTTGGGGTAAGGATTTTTTGAATTATTGCACTATATCCAACCTCCAACTCTATGGTCTCTTCCTCAATGAAGCTCATTTTCTTTGTTATCAATTCCTTTATGAATTTAGCATAGGTAAGCATCTGCTCCAAGGCTTTTGAATATGGACTATTAATCTGCAATAGCTTGAAAATGTCTAGAAACCTAGCAATGTTTGTCCTTATCTTTGCTTGAGGGAGCGTGTGGATAAGATAAATTCTTCATTATTTGGGCTTTCACAACCTCCTTTTCTTTCTTCTTTTTATAAATTTTCTTTTCTTTATCTTGTTTTTCTTTTTCTCTATTTACAATCTCATTTTTATCTTCCTCACTTTTTCTTTTATTTTCTCACCTTCTACCTCAAACTCTTTCTTTTCATTCTCCCTCGACTCATTTTCAACAACTTCTTCTACTTTTAAGTTATCGCCAATACCTTTTCCAATCTCTTTATCACTTCTAGTAGTGATAGACTTGCATTGCTCCTTAGGATTAGTATAGGTATTAGCTGAAAATGGACTTCTCTATTGATTAGCCAATTGTTTAACAAGTTGTCAAACCTAAACTTCAAGATTTTTTATGGAGACTTAAGTGATCGTTTGCTTAAACAATGAAGTTTGAATGAACTGATTTAGAGATTCCTCCAACTTAGAAGTCCTATCATGAATAGGTTGGTAATGCCCTTGTTGTTGATTAGGTGGTTGTCTGCATGAAGAACATGTCTATTGTCTTCATCCATAGTTATTACTCGAAGCATTCTTCCAATCTGGTGAAAAAGAATTAGGATAAGAATTGCTAGCATAATTCCCTTGTCTTCATTGGTTGCCTATACAATTAACTTCCTCTTCCTAATAGCCTATTGATGTTGAACAATGACCATTTGGATAGTCTCCATCAAGGAAATCACACCTCATTACTTGATTTTGTCCAAAATTGGTTTGTATATCTTGTAATTTTTGAGGAAGCTTTGACATTTGTTTAGTCAGCGCCTCAATTTATTGGGTTAGAATTTTGTTTTAAGCTAGGATGGCATTGGTGGTATTTAATTCAAGCACTCCTTTGTTGGGAACCTGAATCTTATCATGTTGAGCTTGATGATTAATAGAAGCAAATGCATCAATGATCCCTATAGCTTGTTCAAGGCCTACATATATCATGGAACCTCCAATTGCTGCATCCAAAGTCATCTTAGTGTTTGGCCTCAACCCATTACAAAAAATATGCAATTATGCAAGATCTTCAAAGCCATGATTTGGACACTACCTTATTAATGACTTGTATCTCTCTCAGGCTTCACATAATGGTTCATCTACTCCTTGATGAAAAGTAGCTATATTTGATTTCACACTAATGAATTTGGAAGGTGGAAAAAATCTAATTAAAAACTTCTCTTCTACATCGTTCTTGCTGGTCAAACTTTGATTTGGATAAGATTGCAACCAAGTTTTAGTTTTTCTCATTAGAGAAAATGGAAATAATCTTAAGTAAAGAGCTTCTTCCTCATCCCCAAATACTCCATAATACTACATAATTCATAGAATGTTGAAAGATGAATCTATAGATCTTCATGATTCATTCTTGTAAACTGATGAGAGCTAATGAGACTAAAAGTGTTGGTTTCATCTCAATAATTTTTGTATTAGTTGGAGGTTTGACAATGCTAGAAAAATGTCTAGGACCACACTAATGAACATAGTACCTCAAAATGCTTATTCTAGCTTCTCTATTGTTGTTGTAAGGATCACTAGGGCTTGTCAAATCATCCATGTTAGATAAGTTGACAGTCAAAATAAAGATATGTAGAAGATATTTCTTGTTTCCTTCTTTGTCTCTCCAACAATTTTTGTTTCATGTTCTTACTATTGTTTCTCCTGGTTGTCTTCTTTATTTCCAAGTCGAAGAGTAATTGATCATCAAGAGTTTTTCCTCACATAAACAAAAATCACAGAAACTGGATTCACAAGGTTAACACAAGATATGAATTTCAACTAATAATATTATACAAAATATATATACAATTGAACTAAAAAAAACTATAATTGCAAATAAACTAAATATCAAGATAGAAGTCCTCGACAATAGTGCTAGAAAACTTATTGACAATTTGAGAAGCGTACCAAACTTACTTGTAATCAATGATGAGTATAAAGTCGTCTCATCAGGGACTTGGTTGATATTTGATTAAGTTACAATTATACTATTTAAGAAATCTAGTTTTACCTACAATAATATTCAGAATGGTTTATTGGTTGGTTTGTTTGATAATGAAAAGTAAACGAAAACAAAGTTCATAAATAAAGCAATAATTAAGATTAAGATATATATTAATGATTAAAAGCTAAGATTGGATTTCATCTAACTTTACTCCTTTGTAACCTTAATAATCATACATATAGAAACTCTTCCTTTACTGCATTATCTAGGATTATAGTCATTCAAACTAATTCCTTAGTAATGAGATCTTGACTTACCTTCATAAATATCAATTCCTTGCATATTTAAGAAGAGAACTTGCATTAAAAGCATCCATAAAGACCAATGTTTGGTATTTTATTCCTAGTAATCTCAATCATTGGGTATTTTATTTGAAAATAAAATCTAGAAAATATTTTCCAATTGGATTCTAAATCAAAAATCATTTTATGAGTGACCAACGCATAAAAAGCATTAAGAGTATAAATGAAACACTAATGGGTAAAAGAGAATAAATCATATATATGAAAACCAAAAGCTACATTAGAGTTTAGTGAATTATATCCAACTCCAAAGAAAATAGATCAGCATTCATTTTCATGAAAACTTATTCACAAAAGATGAGAAAATGTCAAAGCCCCAAATCAGGATTGTCATTATTCCGTCCCTAGAATCTCGTCAATCCTTCCAAATCCTCAATAGTGGAGTTACCCAATGAAGGAAAGAGAGATAACTGCTCCTTTCTTTGGTTTGTCCCCTTTGCCCTAAAAAAAAATTTCTTTCCTATTTATATCATTTGACTTATAAAACAAGAAAATAAATCTCAAACATTTTTGCTAGAGCACTAGAATTTTGCTTGAGCAAAATTGAGGCAGAGAACTCTCCAATGTTTGGCAAAATTCACTCAAGCTTTTTCACTCACTTGAGCAACTTTGAGGTAGAAAACTTACTTAAACATTTTTCTAATTTCTTCCTTGAGCTTTTTTCTTTTTATCTTCAATGACCGTCTCTTCTCTTTATTGACCTACAAAATAACACAAATTTCATTTAAGAGCACTCAAAATTTGAATGGTTGGATTTCAATTAAACTAAACTAATATATAAAATTTTTAGCATCAAAAAGGGTAAAACAAAATAAACTAAAAGTGAAAGAGTGTCAAAGTTCTAATAAAAGACATCTAAAATCAAGTAAAATTGGCCTCTAATAGTGTCCCATTTCTTTGACATTGACAGTCACTTCTCGTCCTCGTCAATGTTTGGGAAGTTACAAAAACAAAAGTGAAGATAATGTTATCAGGATCAAAAGCCAAGAAAAGGATCACTATAGTAGAGAAAAACAAATATTGGTGGATGGACAAGGGAAAAGAATCAATGACAATAACAAAAGAAGCATTAGAAGACGAAGAAAATATTAGAGAAATGAGAAAATTATTGGTGAACACATTAACATTGCAAGAACCATCAAAATCATATTAAGTTGAAAAATAGAGTAAGTTATGAATATTGATTAATAAACTAACGCTATAAAAAATATCACACTTAAATTTGATCATGAATATGGGTAGGTCTTTGAATTGTAAACACAAGAAGAGTCAACAAACAAAGATTTAGAAAAAAAAAATGTAAAAAGATCAAATATAGATTATAAATTTTGGTTCATTATAAAAAGAGTCAACAAGCTTTTAACCTAATGGACCAAGCCCAATTTATTAAAAAAAAAGGGAGGGAAGGGGCTTAAAGAAAAATATTGTATTTGACCCTTCAAAACCAATAAATCAAGTCTAGTTGATAAAACATTAAAAAAAAAAATTTCATAACATTTACACCTTTTTTCACACTTTAGGTGTTAACCACAAAATATTATAAATGTTAAAAAAGTAAAAAAAAAATTGTACAATTTTACGAAACTTTAAAAGTGATTAATGTAATTTTTTTTTCAATTCATTTGTTATTTAACTTAATACCAAATAGATTAAAATGCGTTGACTTTCATGTTTTCTATCCTTTTGATTATTTCCTTTACATTTTTTGTTAAAGCAAGCTAAGATAAAGTGTGTTAAGTACCATGCTTCTCAAATGATGTGTTTGTTGTGTATGGTAGTTGTTCACGGTCAAACTTGTTGGAGATTTTATTAAGTGTTTTTCAGTTCAACAACACTAGATGCAACTATTCTTAATCAATCATATATCATTTAACAAAATTTTAATTCAGTAGATTTTGATGAAAAGTTTTTTTTTATATTATAAATATTTATTAAGTAATAAAAAATTTACCTAAGAATTCATAAATTTTAGGAAAAATTTAAATATCTATTTCCTTTTGGGATGAATTATGAGAGAAATAAGTGAGAATTAAGAAGAGGAAAAACTAGAGAAAAAAAGTGACAAGTGATTTGGTGAAAAAAAAAAAAAGATAATATATAATATAACGTCTTTAGACTTTAACACGAGAGAATAAGAGAGAATCACTACCATAGACAAGTTGTAGCGAGGAATCGGGAATTTGTTGCTCCATTTTCTGTGTAGTTTGGAAATAAGTGGCGGGAGGGAAATGGGAACTCGAACAAATTTCTACAAGAACCCATCAATCTCCTACAAAAAACGCTTAAGCCTCTCCTCCGTTCTTCAGAACCTCAGTGGTCCATTCTCTTTCCACTTTCCTCTTTCCAACTCTCTCTAACACATTCAATGCTCTAACTTTGTTAATTTTCAAATTCCAGCTTACAACATCGCCACCGGCAATGTTCCTCCAGGCGATCCATCGCATCCCACTCCCGTCGCCGGACTCAAACGCCGCCGAAATCCCGAGCCACCGGAATCCCCATACGATGTCCGTGACCATGCCCCTTCCTCCATGTCACACCTCGATTACATCCAAAACAGAAGGTACAATCACTTTTTCTTATTCTTCCGCTGATAAATTTTGTGCTTCTTACTCTCTTTGCCTGTTTGAATTCATAAATTGTGACTTGTTTCTCACCAGGAAGGAAGTCGATTGGTCTCGGAATCACGATCGCGTTGAATTGACTGAAGAAGTTTTGGTAATTTTCTTAGGTTTCTGCAAATTGGATTTTTATTTTTCTTATCATCGAGGATTGCTCTTCTGTCTTTCTTTTTCACATTTTGCATTCTCTGTGCCAGGGAAAACCGAATTCTACCCTTCCCTTGGTGGATTATGATGCTAGTGAGTATTATCAGACGTTTTTATTACTTTACAGTCACTCTATTTAATGCATATCAATGGGTGATAAATTATCATTACAATTAAAAAGAAAACTTTGTAATCATAACAAAAAATCTTAGTTAAATATTTTTCCTCAGCTCATGTCAGAATGTCATAAAAAGGCATCGTTAGTACTGTTCGAAAGAAGTCTTGCTCTATATGATTGCCGATATTTACTATCGCACTAGGGATATATACCTAAACAGAGTCATGAGCAAGTTGTATTGATTTTAGTCCTATTCAAAATATCGGAGGTGTATTCCCTGGGTATCAGTCAATAAAATTAAAAACTAAAGAAATTGGAGGATGCTTGTTGGTTACATATTTAGGTGATTGTGTGCATATAAACATTGGATATGCACACGAGTTACAACGTCAATACTTTACCATTTTTTGAGTATCCGGGCCTCATAGTTTTTGTGGTTTTATTTTTTGATTATAGAATGTAAATTTGGCCTATTCAAGAGTTAAGCAATAGGTTTTGTGATACTGTAGTTGTGCTCATGCCCATTAACGTTTAGGCTTTACTAAAAATGATATTCAAAACTGTATAATCTAATGGTTGACATTATTCTATAAAAAATTATGGGCGTGATCTAACTTATAAGAACTGTTAATCCAACTGTTGGTTAGAAAAAAATCAACATGCAGAAGTAATTAAATGGAGAAAGAGTGTCAAGTCATTTATATATGTATATGAAGCTTGGAACTGATATTCTTGATTCTTTTAATAATTTATGTTGCCTACTGATTTTATTTCACCTTCTCTTTGCACATCTGATTATTTTTTATTTTTTATAATTTATGGAAAATAAATGTGTATTTATTTTTCTTGGGTTATTGAGTATTTACATGAGCTGACACACCGGTGTTTCCTTTCCTAGGAAAATTCTAATGAATATATTATTAGCTGGCAGTCCATCTATGCTTCTAATAATTTCAATTATATTTATGGACACTTAGGTGATGAAGATACTCCTTCAGAATGTGAAGAAGCACATACACTTCCAAATTCTGGTTTTGCTTCTCAATCTGCAAGCTTAGGCTTGCTTTTGCATTCATTAAGCAATGTTTATTTGTTGTATTGAGTTTTGCTGCTTGCTTAAGGTCAAAAAGAAGAACTTGATGGAGTCAAAAAGAGCAGAAATGAGCAGCGATTCCCTGCCTCTGGGGAGCCTGTTTGTCTTATATGTGGAAGATATGGTGAATATATATGCAATGAAGTAAGTTTTGTGATATAAATATTCTCTTCAACTTGTACTTTTCAAGTTTCACTATTTGGAATGGCTCTGTAATATTTGATTGCTTTCATAGACAGATGATGATGTCTGTAGCATGGAGTGCAAAAGTGAACTTTTGGAAATTCTTAAACTCAATGAGGTACTTTTATGTTTTATGTAATCTTTTTGTCTGAAAGTTCTAGCCATTCTAATTCCTAAATATTCACCTCTTCATTTATAATATTTTTAGGGATCCTCCCAAAACCAAGTTAGAGATTTGTCCTCATCTGGAATTAGTTATGCTGTACCAGTTCCAGTTTTTGGTGATGATGCCTGGGATTATAATCAACATTGCTGGTCTAAAAAGGCATGCAGTCTTTCTACTTATGAATGGTAAATTTCTTTGTCAAATACCCATACTTCTACAATTTAAATAGGCTTCTCTAGGTTTTCTATTGGCATGACAGAAATAAAGAAAATGGTGTAATATGTTACTTTCTGCATATACGCTGACACGTATAAAATACAATATGCATACCGATAATCTGATACTGACAATTCTGGCTTCATGCTCGAGCAACTTCAAACATGAATCTCCCCATCCCTATTTATAGTGAATGCATGCATGTATTTCACAGCTATTCACTTGCATGAATATTTATAGTACCTCACCCTTTTCTGCTTTGGTCTATGTTTATGGGATTTTTTTTTTTTATTGTAGTTGGAAATGTCAAAGACCTGGCCACCTAGCTGAAGATTGTATGGTAAAGAATTGCAGTCTGATTTGTCACCAATGCTCTTCATGCATAAAAGTTTGCCTTTTTCTTTATTATAGAGATTTATTTTACTTTTTCTTTATAATGTAGCTTATCATGGGAAGTAATAGATCTAGTTCCATTCCAAAGGATCTTCTTGAACTGTATAGAAGGTTTGGTATTTTCTATTTATTTCTTGTCTTGGTCATGGTAATTAGACGTTTCGGTTGTTATTTCTTTATTTAATTGAACTAGTGTGATACTAGGAAAAATAATAAAGTAATCTTAGTTTACTATCAAGTTTCCTTCTACAATATAATTTACCTATTTGTTTTTCATCCAGTCTTCCTTCTTCAATTTCAGTTGATATTCTGAAGTGCATATGTTGTTTTGTTGGGTTGTTGCAAATGTGAATGATAAATATTAGTTTGAAAAAGTCCATATGCTTTGTGTTTATTATTGAATTTGTGTATAATCCCACGTAAAATAATTTTTGCTGAATGCTTCTATCCTTGAGCAAAGGGCCCAGAGAGATGGTGATGGTTGGATTTTATTTGGGTTAAATATGATTTTGGTCCTTAAACAATTGTCCTGATTTGATTTTAGTTCCTAAAAAAATATTCGTGTTTTTCATTCTCATAATTTTTTAAATACTAGAATTTAGTCATTTTCTTAACTCTAGTAAATGTTGTCATTAAACTCTGGTTCAGTCAGTTTTCTTGAACTATGTGAGGGATGCAAATTTCATTGTATTATTTTAAGCTAGCTGGGTCACAGTTTAACATAAATTCTTAACATAATTAAAAAATGACTAAATTCTCGTATTTTAAAATTTTCTGGGATGAAAAGAACAATTTTTTTTTCAAGGACTAAAATCAAATCCAAGTAATTTTTTAAAGACCAAAATCATATTTAACTCTTATTTTCTATGGTGACTATTAAGTGTAGAAAATAACTTGAGTTGTTTAGATGACTATATTATGAGTATTTTTATATTTTGAATTTCATCTGTTATATTCTCTGAAGAGAATGTATTGTCGAAGGATTGTAGATTTGTTTGATCTGCTGTGGAGATTGCCTTGTAAATCAAATAAACTCAGCAGATTTAGTTGACTTTTGTTTGCAGATGCCACCAGATTGGTAAAGACTTATTGGCTGCAAGCTGTAACGAGTGCCACAGATCATCAAATTTGGCAACATGCCTTGATTGTAGTATTGTCCTTTGTGATGGGTAAGCTGAAAATTTTTACTCTGGCTAGGTACCTTGCCTCGAGTTATTAAAATGACAATTTTTAGCAATTTCTAAGAATTTCTGTATCCCCCCTCCCCCACAACTCCAGTACATTGACTTGCAAATATGATAATAATGGAGCATATATTACCACATTCATAAGAATGCTGGTAGTTGATGCTGTGCAACAACAAATTATTGAAGATGTTTGTAATGTTCTCATTTTAGAACAGTGTCGCATTGTGTTGAGTGATATAGTAAGTAGCTTTTGCTCTCATATGGTTTATGCACCCTCATAGTTGGTGTCTTAGTGTTGAGTTTTACTATGATTCATGCTCTTTTCCAATCAAATAAACTCGTGCAGAAATGTTTGTAGTTCATGCTACTCTTATATATTGTAACTGTAGAACATATAGTAGAGCAAAAGAAAAACAAATTGAATGGATGCAAGGATAAAATATGAAAATTAATCACACTTGAGAAAATGGCTTTTAATTGAGATAGAAAGATTACATTACTGTAATTCCTATAGATTCTTCTAAGTTATCTTACTGACCTCTCTACTACGTGTATCCTCACATTCTAACTGATTCTAGATACCTATTTTGCAGGGCAGGTCACTTGGATGAGCATATAAGAACACACCCTTCCCATGAAAAATATTATTCACACAAGCTTAAACGTCTGGTGAGTTTTCTTTGCTTACGTTACCATGTTTTGGTTGAATAAAAGTTAAATCTCACTTTTCTATATGATATGAATGCATTTTAACACAAGTATCGAACATCTTTGGAGCTAAACCTTGTATTAGTCTTGACCATGAAATATTTCATCTACCAATAGTAACTCTGAAATTTAATGGAAGATATGATGATTTGATTCATACAGTCCCCCGTCACTGTTATTTTCTTTCAGTTTCTTTTTTTTTTTTGCATTTTTCATGTGTTTTTTTTTTTGCAAGTCACGTCTCTAGAAGAAAAGGATTAATGAATTGTTTAAATTGAAAAAACTTGTGAAGAACCAAACAATTAGTGGGGGGGGGGGGGGGCGGGGGTTGGATTAGTAAGGAGATAAAAGTTAAATCGTGTAACCCAAGGAAATCATCAAGAATGTATCATGTGTGCATATACATGTTTCATATGATACTTTAAATAACAATCTAGTTTCATCCTACATGCTTATCAGCTTATTTCAATCTGAGTTAATATAGGTTAAATGCTGCAAGTCGACATGCAAGGCCACTGACATGAAGGATCTCTTGGTTTGCCATTATTGCTTTGATAAAGCCTTTGAAAAGTTCTATGATATGTATACTGCAACATGGTAGGTATCTATGATTTGTCATATCATTGCCCTGTTACCCAGTCATACTTGTGAAGTTTTGAATAGTCTCTTTTTCCCTTTTTATTGCCTTTCCTTGAAGAATTTTGAAGGTGGATAGCATTTATGGTCAACAATTTACTTTTGGACTATAAATACCAACTCCTAAGACTAGCTTTGAGTTTAATAGGATCAGTATATCAGTTGCTTAATATTTAACTGTGTTATATAATGTCGTATACATATTTAAAGGGTATAGATGGGTTAACCTTCTGTTTTCGTCCTTTATGTATTGTCAATTTTTATCTGCCTATCTCTAGCTTAATACAATCTTGTTTATTGCTTGGCATGTGAAGGAAAGGAGCCGGGCTTGCAATGATATGGGGTTCTATATGCTGTGAAGACCATTTCACCTGGTAAGTACATGTAACTACTCCTAAATAGGTGTTTGGTTCATAGATATCGAGATGTCTTGGAATTTTGGATGTCTGGGCACAAGATGCTTAGATACTATGTCTTAATTTTGTATATAATAACTAAATAGTATCAAAATTTGTTAAACTTAAAATCTGAGAGTTTTTAATAACATAACAAATTTTATCATATAAAAATTTAATTTTCAATTTTAACTTTCATTATGAAATTAAGCTTACCTTTATACTTTTATGTTATAAAATTTTAGAAATGTCAAAAATAATGAACAGTCATTGCATCTTTAATTTATTAATGTGCCATTTAAAATTTTTTAAGAACATTTCTTGTTTTATGTTATTTAAAATTTAAAAATTCATAAATTTTAGATAACATTGATAAAAAAAATTGTTACTTAATTATTTTTTGTCATATAAAGTTAACAAGATAGTAAAATTTATGAAAAAATGGTCAAATCTCGTGCCCTTGCACCATATTTTTGGTAAAGACGTAACATGGGCATCTCGGCTGAAGAGGACATCTGCGTACTATATTTCTTGCCCATTTACTAAGCACGAACATCTTTGCCAGACATCCAATATACATAACTTGGACATATTTGAGGCCTAGGTGAAGGTATATATGTTATTTGTTTCATTTTATGTTGTTCCCCTGGATAACTTTTTTTGTACCCTTGGCCAGGCACAGGATGAATTGTTTGAATGCAAATGTGGAAGAAAGTGCATATATTTTTAAAAACGATGGCCATAAAGGCAAACGTACGCAACTTAGTGACTTTATTTTTTGACGGTAGAAAACACTTCATTGTAACTAACGATTAAATTTGGTAGTTTGTTATTAATAGCCTGTAAATGATTTGATAATGTGATTTATCACATCCAACAGCCTTAAAACGTGAAAGCAATAATTACTGTCAAGACGTGAAAAATCACATCCAATGTTCCGATAAGTGTGTTTCTAAACACGCAATGCAGATTAGCCTTTGAGCAATATATATTGGGTAGTACAAATTACAACACTAGTTTGCAATTCAATACAGTATTTCTACAATTCTCCCAGTTCCAAATTCATCAAAGTTCGCAAGTTCAGCACATTGTTCCAGAGTTTTGAATTAAAATTTTGAAATTGCTTTTCATATGCGATCAATGGATAATGGGATGAATGTCTTGCTCAATTAATCATTGTTTTTGGTCATTGGTGAAGATTTTAAATAATAGATCGAAGCACTGTTAACCTGTTACCTTTTTATAGAAGGGGAAAATTATTTGATAAAAAAGTTTTAAAAAGCATATGCTTTCTCTGTTATTTTCAGATAAAAATCGGAAGGCAGTGTGACAAAAGAAAATAAAGACGACGCCGGTAATATTGTTCCAAAATTGTTCGCAATATTTTCTTACTTTGACATATTGAGATTGAGCATCTTCTCCACTTTAGTTAGAAGTGTAGATCTTGTTCAATTTGAAAACATTCGTTCCATGCCCATTACCTTCAAGATAGTTTAAACCATGATTCATGAATCTAATTGAATCTAATCTAAATATAAATATATAAAGGGAATGCTCTCTTTTGGTGTACACGTTTTTGTCCCTCATTATATTGAAACCCCTTTATTCAACTGTCACAGACACTGCAAAACGTGTATTGGTTAAGGATAAAATGGAAAAAAGAATGCGTATATAAAAAATAAAAAAAATAAAAAAAACTAATAGAGAAGTAAATACCACACCACTCCCATTTTTAATCCACTTCCTTTATATCCCAATCGGTTTCTTCCTTGTGGTATATGTCGCTTCTCTTCTCTTATATCATTTCTTCTCCTTCTTCTCAATTCTTATGCCCACAAGCATGGGATCCAAATTGTAGCCGTCAGATCTGAATATTAACTTTGCTTCACCGGATTGCTGAAGGTAACATGGTCACCAGCGGGCTCACTTTAGTCGCTAAGGTTTTTGAGATTGTCAGTTAGTGCCTATCAATCGATATCTATATCATGGATGTATATCATTTGCACATTAATATCTTCTAATTCTTTTTCTCCCGGTTTCATTATCGTATTTATTGTGAATTTTTATGTAAGTTTGGATTTTAAAAATAAATGAATAAAATGTTTTTTAAAAAAAAAGACTCTAATTAAAATGCATGGTTCAGTGTTTTTTTAATTAATTAAATGGATATGTAAAATATGTCTGTCAATAAATAGACATGTAAACATGTATTGTCAATGTGCTTGTGACAAACACATGTTCAAGTGTTGATAGAGAGCAACGATTACCTCTTTATTGGTAAAAGTGTTTATAATCTACATAGCCATTTTACTTTTATCTTCAATAAAGTTTAGCGTTTCCTTTTTTAAACTTTGATCCTTATCAATTTTTGAGTGAATGACTCTTATAATCCTTGTCATTTACTATTTTTAAAATTTTTTTAAACAAATTTTTATAATTTTTTTATTTCTCAAATTGAGTTTGATATACATAACTCATTTTCTTTTCATATCTCTTAAGTCGAATGTTAATTAAAACTAATCATTTTAAAAAAAATCAAAATCTACCAATTTATTTAATTAAAATTGTCCATTCTTTTAAAAATCTATCCATTTGTTAATTAAAATTATTTTTAGGCTAGTCTTTTCTTTTATTTCTATTTTTATTTAACTATGCTTCCAATTTATATAGCATTTCGATTTAGTGATTCAACACTTTGGTTTCTATTTTAATTTAATATTTTTAACTTTTATTTGTATTTTGATTTTATGTTACATTTTTTTTGTAGTGGTAATATATATAATTTTGTAATTATGTTACGCCATCAACCAGTGGATGACTTTTACAACTGTTTTCATTTACTTTTTCTTTAAAAAAAATTAAACGATTTTTTTATTTGTCAAATTGATTATGATGTACACAATCAAACTATTCCCTATCTCATATTTTCAATATGTCATTCTCTATTTATCAAAATATAGGGGAGTAACAAAGATAACAATAAACAAATTTTTAATTTTAAAAATTTAACCATTAACAATTAATCATTTTTTTAAAAACAATAATGGTTATAGCATTGATCTTTGTTAATAAAATCTTGCTTTTCTTTTTAATTTTAAAAATCTACCGATTTGTTAATTAAAATTGCCCATTTTTTTTAATTTTAAAAGTCTACCAATTTCTCAAATATGAAGATCTAATTTAAATTTATAATGAAATTGTTTTTTTAGCCTTAAAGAAAAAAAAAATAAAAGTAACATTTTTATATCCCTTACTTTCTACATTTGCTTTCAGAAAAAAAAAATCACTAAATATTTAACTTATTTTCTTCATTTCTACAGATCCTGTTATAATTTGCAAAAGCTGCTGCAAGTTTTGATAAAGTTAGTTTTTCAACATATATGACCTTATTACAAAAGAAAAACAAAGAAGGAAGATAACTGTGAATGTTATTCAAGAATAGGATGGCGTTCCTCTTTTTTTTGTTTGATCATCTTATGTTAACATATCAGTTAATTATTAAATTAACTTAGTCTTTTTTTTTATTTGTTACTTAGGTCAATTGAAACTTTGATGAGGAAATTTGTAACTGTGGAAGGTTTTGATGTTTACGTGAATTAATAATATTTTTATTCTAATTTTTTTATAAGTATTATAAATATAAATCAATTATTATAATAACTAAATAATTTAAACTATAATAAT
Source organism: Pachyrhizus erosus (assembly GCA_026544285.1). Classification (NCBI taxonomy): domain Eukaryota; kingdom Viridiplantae; phylum Streptophyta; class Magnoliopsida; order Fabales; family Fabaceae; genus Pachyrhizus; species Pachyrhizus erosus. The sequence continues at coordinate 14,626 of JAMLFT010007200.1, forward strand.
TAATTATAAAATTAAAATTACATAATTTATTAGAAATAATTTAGTCATTAAATTTTTTTAATTTTATATTCTTGTGTATTAGTTTTTTATACTATTTAAGTTAACATGTAATTAATAATTTAATATACTAGTAGTTTATTTAAAATTATACATAAATATATTAATTTTTTAAAAAGACCAAAGATTCATGTAGATTTTTCCAATCATGGTAAAGATGAAATTAAATTTTAATTTTCATACCTATCTCTTTTTATTCATTTTCGAATTCTTTCTACTCTTAGGTGGGTGAGAAGCTCATTGTCGTCTTATTTTAAAAAAAAATACTAGTAACATGTTGTTCAATATTCTTTTAAATATTTTTTCAGTATTTTTAAAATTCTTGTAAATCTCACTTCTTATTTACAATAATTTTTTATTATTTTATATATTTTTTATAAAGGATTGATTTATTTATATTTATTTTTAAAATAATTTTTTTAATAAA
>JAMLFT010007201.1:0-15109 GCA_026544285.1 Pachyrhizus erosus
AATTTAAATTAAACTATTGTTCAGTTGGCTTAAGACTCAGAGAGCTTTAAATCATAAGAAAATTTACCAAAACTGTTATCTGTGGATACGACATTCGTATCTGACAAGGTACTATATTACAATTGAATCGGTACACTTGTCGAATCAAAGAAAAATAACTAACAGTTGTTCTACACTTGTCCATTGCCAAAGGTTGTTTGCATTTAGTCCTAAGCTTGTTTGTTGTTGTTGTATTTTTTGTTAATTTTTTATACAATGACTGAGCACCTAATAGTTAACTTGCATGATGCTAAAAAATATAATTTTTTATTGGGGATATCCATTGAATAGAGGTGAATGGAGGAGTTGAAGAGGAACATTAAAGGGTTATAAAAGGTGTTGAAGATTATCAAATGTTCTATTTTGATTTTGTTCGGTCTATTTTTTTTGTTTTTGGTTTAGAAGTTGTAACTGGTTGTTGTAATGATAGTGTTGTAACTGTGTTTTTAAGTTGTTTTTGTATTTTTCATGGATTATTTTGATATTAAAAATGTATTATTAAGGGATCATAATGACATTAAGTTATTTTATCAAATAACTTAGTTGTTAATAATTTACAAACATAAAACACTAAAATTATTGTTGAATGGCATAATGGAACCTTAAAAAGTGCAAAATACAAATTACTTGTCTTAGTTTGCAAAAACAAGTGTCAAAAACCTTAAACAATGACTATGGTGTAGTAAGCACGATCATAGAAAATAAGAAGATGAAGTGTTGTTTATGAGTCTAGAAAAGGTAACAAATGAAATCTCTTTGTTACCCATATAGTAAAAAAGATATAATTCCTTATGTCAAATTAGTCTCATTGAATAAACAAAACAAGCGACATTATTTTTATGACATTTTAATTCAGATATATCATAAATGTAAAAATGTTAGAAATAACAAATTTTTGTAGTGAGAGGACCAATATATTATACCTTTTTTTTACATTTGAGGACAAAATTATAATTTTTATTCTTTCAAAAACCAAAATATTTATATTTGACAAATTCAAAGACCAAAATGATTATTTTTCCTTAAAACTAATATATCATTTTAGTTTATTACGTGTTTGTATTTTTGGTTTTGATTTTTATGTTTTAAAATTTTTATTTTAATTTTTATGTCAAAACATTTTATTTTAAATTTTTATATTTGTGATATTACCCTGTGTTTCCATTCAGAAGTGCAATTAGTATCTTAAATATTAAAATAATTAATTTTAAGATAATGATAATTTTTAATTGTTATTATATTTAAATTAATTATTTTAATAAATTATAAAAATCTGTGACAACGTTTAATCATGACTTTAATCATTTTAATATAAAAAAAATTCAATCTTAATGAACAAAATTAGTTAGAAGGGTTAAAATTTAAATCAATATAAAACAAAAACTACAAAATGCTAAAAAGGTAAAACAAAATAAATTGAACCAAACCAAGCGGCATATAATTTTTATTATGGGTTCAAATTACATTTTAACTAAAAATCAAACCAAAATGCGAGTAATGTCCAAAAGATTGCTGATAAAAAAATGAAAATCTAAATTACAATTTTAATATCAAATCAAAATCCTAAAATTCAAATCCAAATCAAAATTTCAAATTCATCAAACCTCTCAAATCATGAACATAGATTCAAATCAAAATCTAAAATCACAAGCGCACAAGGAGAAGTGATGAAAGCGTTGTTGAGGTTATTAACTAAGGCGAATTTAGGCATGACAATGGTGAACAAGATGTTAAACTTAGTGGCGCCGTTGTGCACTCTCTATCTCCCTTTTTCCCTCTCTTTGCTCTCTCTCAGCGTCAAACTTCCCTCTTTCAAGTGAAGGAGAGAAGAGAATTTGGGTGGCTTTGCAGAAGAGCAAAGTCACCTCAGTCACAAAATGTGTGTGCACATAATGTTTAAATTAAAATTAAAATTATTATAACCGTGAAAAAAAAAACGATCATAATGTTTAAATTAATTTAAATATTGAGATAATTTTTAGTTTTTATTATATTAAAATTAATTGTTTTAATATTGGTCCACGATCACGTTCATCGCTAGAGTCACTCAACTAGTTTTAATATGAATTGTGTAAGGCCAGTAATTAGTTGTTACATTTGATCATCACTTACTGATGGATTGAAAGAAATAACTAAATACACGAAAAATAAAATAAAATAAAATAAAAAGACATCTGTAAGCTCTGAAGTGGATAAAGGCCAATGGAAAAACATAGACCTTGGAGCCAATGGAAGCACACACTGGTAGCAGTGTATCACATGGACAATTTTCCTGAACATAAATCAAGTCAATGGCTAAGTCAAAACTGATAATATATTGTGTTTTTATTATTAGCGTAATCTTAATGTCACCAACAGCAAAAAAACTCTTAATGGTTTAATCATTTATGTTAGCGTACACCTATGATCATCAATTTTAAGTCATTTGAGTGGATTATGTGCTTTCTAAGCTATGACTGAATCTTTTCAAAGCTTCATATGCTATGCATGTAATAACACAATCCCAGCTCTTTTATTTGTTTTTTAATTCATACTAATCAAACAAAATGTTAACAATTTACAAAAATTCAACCACACTCCTCAACTAATTGAGTTATACCCTTGGATCAAGTACCGGTATTAAAAAGAAACAGTTTCTCTTGGAAGCTTTATTCACAAAATAATGTATCAAAATAAAGATTATCAAATATTATTAACGGATGATAAATAATGTAATAGTAGACTTGCAACTTGACAATAAAAACTTTTCCACTTAATTTAAATTAAATGAAACTTAATAACTCAAAAATATAATTATAATTCAATCTTATAAATTCAGTATCTTTAAGTGTCATATTCAAGATTTTTTGACGAAAAAAATAAAATTAAGATATGAAATTTTTATATAGATGACTAACCAAATTTTCTAACAGAGATTAATCATAAAAAAACTTAATAAATACTCTCCATCAATATCATGATGATAAAAAAAATCTAATTAGTTAAAGATTTTTTTATCCATAGAAATCAAACTTAAGTATAAAAAATTTACAACAATGTTTAACTAATTAAATTAAACTTCTTAGTAATTAATTAAAGATTGGTTACTACTTATTCATTAAAGATTAGTTACTAATTATTCAGAGATTAGTTGCTACTTGATTAATCCCTGTAGACAATTCAATGTAATCACTTTTACTCATCCAATCAAATAATAATTTTATTTACTCTCAGTTCTATCTGTCTGATTTCATTATAACTCAATTCTATGAATTTTTTAACTGGATATTTATTAAATTAATTTTACATAATTTTTTTAAAATGAAGTGATTTATATTTAAATATTTTTATTTTAAAAATAAGTTAATAATAAAACTCAATACAAATTCTTTTATCCAATTTAAAAAAAATTAAATTGATTTAACTCAAAATCAATTTTAAATTTAAAATAAATTTTTAAACATAAAATCAAATACGTAAATATTTATCTAAAGAAATGCATTGTTGCGATTTCACCATAATTTTATAAAATTCAAACAAACATGTACTAAGTAAACATTCTTAAGTGATTTGCATCTCATAAATGTCATTATTTCTCTGATTCAATTTCGATTTATAACAAAACATACAATAAAATGATGATACTTAAACATCTCATTATTTTAAATTCTCTATTAATATCTTTTAAATTTTTTTTTTCTATCACGTCATATCACTTATTATATTTATATTTTTCTAAATTTTTTTTCTAAGAAATCTATTAGCATTTGCATGAGTATTTTTCCAATTACACAATAGAGGAAGCATTAATAAAGTAGTAACTATTATTTATTAGTACAATATATATATATGTATGTATGTATATATATATATATATATACACACAGAGCTAAAACATAGTATATTAAACGTGTTCAGCAATATTTTTCAACTAAAACTAGATATATGTAACCGTAGTTGACATTTAATTCTTATCTTCATTATTCTTGCTATTAAAGTAAAACTTAGTGCACGCAGCACCAAGTATCAGATAATACTAAATAAAATAGCTTCCAATACCAAAAATAATTACATAACTTCTTATTTCCGCATCTTGGTTTCTCTTGAAATACGTAAAGTTAATAAACGATACATATGAGATTATTTAAAGAAAAGAATAAATACAGTTCGGTACTAAATTCGTTACTAGATTAAACATTTATAATCTTGGGACGATTTTTAAGGTCCAATTGATCAATATATGAATTATTATAATTCCTTATATCTGTTAAAAAAATAAAATATCGTCATATCCCTGACATTTTTAAGAAACAATTCGGATATTCACCCTAAAAAAGAGTTCATAAATTACTTTTGTTCAAATTAACGAAAAACACGTTTAATTTTTCCCCATTCATAACTCCTCACCAAGCCCAATAATAATCTATTTCCCCACATCAAAATCTTGTAGTGGACTATGGCCTCAAATTAACTTATTATAAAAATGAGTGACTTTTTTCCAAAGTAAAAGGAGACCGAGAGAAACGAAATCCTAAATTTAAACTGAGGAGCAAAATAATTATCACAATAGAGCATACATATTCACAGCAAATTGTTCCCAAGATGTTTAACCACAGATGTTTAAGAGCCGGTCGTCAACCATTTTCCTACCAAGATGAACATTTAACCACAGATGATCTCACCCGTATACAATATCTATAGAACGTACTGATATCGTGTATCATATAACACATCATATTCAATGCCAATTACCAGTTGTTGTATATACAAGACCTTCAACAGTCCATCATAGCTACTATTCAAAACCAGTTGCATTCCAAATATTTCTGTAGGTACACTATTTTAATTGTTTGAGGCAGTTAAAATCCTTTTGTAACAATAATTGACTGGTCAATCCCAAATCAAGCAACATCGGAATTCATTATCACAATACTAAATATTTGCAAACAAAGTGTTCAACTGAATTCTAAAAATTGATCATGCAAGTACTAAATCTCAAGTTATAACTGAACATCAATTTAATGTACGATCGACACTTGCAGCAAAATATCTCATTCTAGGAGGCTATTAGAAAATAAAATAACAATTAGAAAATACCAATAGTAAAAGAACCTTAAAATCAGAACAAGGTGCCTGAAAACTCATTTCTTTTTTCCAGCCTTGGCAGCATCAGAAGCCTTGGTCTGCAAAAATAACAAACGCCAGAGGTTATTCCTTTTAAAGCAAACATAATATAGGTGGTAAAACAATAGTCAACAGTACACAATTGCATTACTTTCTTTACTCCACGTATCTTCTTAGCTCTATTCTTTCTCTCCTTCAATTGCTTCCTTGATTTCTCTACTTTGCTATCAAGTCCATTCTGCAATAGAACAGATTTTAGTTTTGTGTGCACAAAACAAAGAACCAGCCAGAAATAACAGATATAAATGAAAATAAAATGTTGTAATTCTCAAATATCATAAAGAAACAAAGGCATGATTGGCAAGATACAAGGACGGTAAGACTCGCAGCTACTAAAGGCAAAAAAAATAATGTTTGCAAGTAAAAAGTAGAAGCGGGCAACATTAGTCAAATACAATAAACTATTAATACCCAGAAAACACTCTGAACAAACCACAACATTAATGCAAATGGGCAGCCACCATCCCCAGCAACAGAGCACTTTATGATTTCTTCAGAAACTAATGATTTCTGATAGAAACAATCGTTCAAATCATATTTCCTAAAACCCTTCATCGATACAGCTTATAACAAATATTAACATATTTTTGTCCAAAATTACAAGTTTACAACCAACAGAACCCTCCCCCCACCCCCCACCCCCCGGCCCGTTTTTCAAAACAAAAACTGAAAGAACTCAAAATGACAAGGGAAAAATAGGAGCAACAATAATGGAAAAGGATTGCTACATTATTTCTAAAAAGAACATCTAATAAAAAAGCATTATAGAAAAGGGGAAAGACCTAGTTAACTCACCCTGATAAGCCTGTACTTGGGCTCATACTTTTTGGCATTCTCGACTGAATCATAGATCAAACCAAACCCAGTGGACTTGCCACCACCAAAATGGGTTCGGAACTTGAAGACAAATACAGTATTAGGATCCTTCACCTCATACATTCTTGCCAGTTTCTCCTTCAGTTCAGCCTTCACGCCGAGCACAATACATTAAAAACACGTATGGTAACACAATTTTAAACAAATAATAGATTAAAAAGATAACATCCATGTGCTTAAATAAGAAATCAGCAGCTTCACAATTTCCAACATGACACAAAACCATAAAAGAAAAATACCTTAGCAACATTAGCCCTCCCTGGATGAAGGACATCAACGACCTGCATCAACCAACTAAAATGTTAGGCGATAAAAAAACTAGCAATCTCTACCAGTTGGGATCAAAATCTAGCTAATTGATTAAATTAACGTTTATACTATTTTGATAAAAACAGTAACCTAATGGGTCCGAATGAGTAAAATTGTTTACAGAACCGGTAGAATAGAGGGAAAAGTATAAAATTAAAATACGAAGATAAAGAAAAACGTACGAATTGCTTCCTGGAGAGAAGCCTGTTTGTCATAAATTTTCTGGTTCGAATGGTGACTGCCTTGTCCGCCATGTTGTTGAGCGCCGGCTATTGAAGCAACTGATACTCTCAGCTCGACACAACAATGGAGGGGACGGATATTAGAATTTAACCCTACCTTTTATAAACCCTACTTCATTGATCCTTTTTCATTTGGGCCAGCCCAATTTTAGCCCGTCTTATATTCTTTTATTTTGGGTCCAAATGTTATGTGTATAACACTCAGATATTACTTTGGGCTCCATATCGGCCATCTTTGATTGGGCCCAACATTTCTATACTCATAACAAAAATGAATATTTGTCCATGCGCTTGAGAGCTCATATACTATGTATGGTTCATCCTTGCAACCTAAAAAAAACAGAAATGCTAACAACAATTTTTTTTTTATATTTTTTTTTATCATTCATTCAAATTTATTAAAAATTATAAATTTTTATAATAATTTTATATTTTAGTATCTAGTGTTTTTGTATTTCCTTCCACATCAAAAGAACTTAGACTAGCACTTTGATTGTTGACCTTACTACTAAGCTAATTGTCATAGGCTAATTAGTAGTTGTTCTAGGCTCGATTTCAATAAATTAATGTTCTATTAATTCTAAAATCTCGTGTTGATACAGTGACATTTATTTTCAAGATTGATGAAAATAATAATTATGGATATGTAATTTAATTTAATTAAATATATTCATTTTAAAATATAATTATTTTTAAATTAACCTAGTTATGAACATTTATTTCAATTGTGGATTTTTATTTTAGCTAGTTTCTTACGAATATGATTTTAGATGAGATTGATCTTGTTATATATTTTTTTTGTATGAGATTAATGTTGTTGTCTATGATCATTAGTAATACGTTAATCTTAAGATTATGTTTTCTTATTTAGATTTTTCACTCATAATCAATAATTAGCTAAATTTGTTGAACTCTTCTATAACAATAAAAGTTGAAATAGAGAAAATGATGACAAAGTTTGACTCTCTTATTAAAATTGTCAAACAATAAACACTTTCACAAGAAATTCCTATTAAAGAAGAAACATAAGACAAGATAGATTAAAAAAACAAAAAGATTAAGCTCATAATATGATAATAATTTTTACATCAATTATTAATCATAAATTAATTACGGATATGAGGCAAGAACTATAGATCTTGTTAGACTAAAAATAAGTTAAATAATACTTATTTTTATTATGAAATATATGCATGTCAAACTATAATCATTTTAGGATTAACATTTATTTTGATAATGAATCCTTATTTCAATTAAACCAATTCAGATATGATTTTGGATGAGATTAATGTTGCTATAGCAACATATATTTTAACGACTAGTAAGTATAGTCACTACGCGTATGTGATTTAATTTAATTAAATATATGCATTTTAAAATATAATCATTTTCATACTAACATATATATGAACAATTATTTTGAAACTCAGTCCCAATTTTTTAGCTTGTGATTTTGAATAGCATCGATGTTGTTACATATGATAACTAACAATAACTTCAATTACAAGTTCGCGCTTTCTCATTCGACTTTTTCGTTCATCACCAACAATAAACAAAGTTCATCAGACTCTTCTATGACAAGAAAGGCTGAAATAACGAAATTTATGACAAAGTTTGTCTAAGAAAAAAATAAAACAACTATAACAATAAAAAAGAATACAATAGTATAAAATAGAAATCACATATTCAATATAGCAATACTAAAAAAATGTGAAATATGAAACAGTACAAACTAAAAAGACCAATAAGCACAACAGATAAAAATACAATTATCTTTAAAGGAAGAGTTGTAAAATAGCATGAGTTGAAGCACATAATGTGTTATTCCTAGAGAAAAAATGTTTTCATTGCACTAATACTTTAAAATTGTGTGTTTCTCTCGTAAGATATGTCAACCCGCTAAATCAACTATATGTAGCGAAAGATCCTCAAACTAAAGAACATCAATGCTCCAATTTTTTTTTTAAAAAGTAACAAATTTAAAGAAAAATATGAACTTTTTCTTTTGAAAAATAAGAAAACTAGTTTCTATTTTTCTATGTGTTTTTGTATCACTTTTTCTTCAACAAATAATAATATAAATAATAGTTAAAGCCACAAAGTATAACCTTCTAATGACCACAATGTGCAACAATAAAGGGAATAAAAACTTATTATAGAAATTTCCAACAAATAAAAAAATAAAGACTCAATAAAATTCCTAAAAAATATGAAATAAAAAGATATTGGATAATTTTTATATTTTGAAAAAAAATTGAGAAAAAAAAAGGATGTTTTAACTTTAAATTTTAAATAAAAATATAAACAGTTTTCCAACAATCCCAACTAATTTATAGTTTAAAGTAATGAAGCAATATAATACTATCATTATGTGAAAAACTAAACAACAATTTTTTTAATGAGCAAAAGATATTATATTTTCAATATAAGGAACCTTTTAAGCTTGAGCCTTATACTTAGTGTATTTAAATTTCCACTTGAGAAAATATAGAAACTTGATTGTCTTTAGCTACACCCTCTTTACTCATGCTTAAGAACATATCAAATATAAAATAGGTGTCAATTTATGTTTTAATCAATGGTTATGTGTTACGATCTTGTGTATATATCTTGTTTCACAAGTGTCACTTAAAAATTAGCTTATATCTCATAGTAATGATCCCATCACCATACTCACTAAATGAACCCTCAAAGAGAGATTCATGGTCACCACATCCATAATCAATTGTCATTAAGTTCATTTAGAGATATTTAAGTATGATTTTTTAAGTACATAAGATAAAATATGTATACCTCAACCTTGAATTTGTCAGGATTTAATGTACACTTCATAATAGAAATAAGAATAAGAATAACTCCACAAGACTAGTAGTTTTAAAGTATTTTACTCAACAAGCAACTTTATTGTTACTTGTTGAACTCTATATTTTTGCTAGAGGAAAAACATGAGAAAGAACAAAAGACACTAAGATTAAAATAAAAATAAAAATAATTTGAAAGATATTAAATTTTGATTTTGGATAAATTTAGAAATTTAATTTAAAAGATAAGATAAAAATTAATAAAGAATAAAGATAAAAGTTAATATGTTTGATTATATATAGATAATTCTAAGATTAGGAATTTTACTTCAAGACTTTTTTATCAAGTAATTTAACAATTCAAGATTTTTCTCAATTTTCTTTTAATAATGAATCAACCTAAGGTAATTTTCATTCTTTTTCAAGTAACGAAGATGTATCTAATTGATTTCACTCCTACTATCATGGAGATCAATTCAATTAAACTCTTTATGGTAATTGTTAATTCATTTTACCCACATAGGATTAAATTTACTTTTGTGATCAAAACCTAAGTTCATCTCTTATGGTTCCAATGTATAAGTTCACCTTTTAGTTTATCCATAAGCGTCTAAAATCATACAAACAGTGGTCAAGCGTCTAACATGTATAAAATAAATAAGAGTAGAATAAAAAGAACTAGAATTGAAAGAAACCTCAAATAATTAGATTAACATAAACAAATGTCAAGGTTGCGCCCTAATCCTAGAACAAAGATAACTACTCATACATAGCCATTAAAACTAGCATAAGAAAAAGAAAAAATAACAAATCCCTTTCAAGAGTGAAGGTAAAGAAAGAATCCTAAGTTCATGTTTTATGTCATCAATGTGTCAATCTCTCTAGAATAATCCCTAAATTAAAGTCTAAAAATCCATTTAAAGTCATGGGTCAAAACTCCATATTGTCCAATTATAAAACAAATTTAAAAATAACAAAGATAAAAAAAAAATCCAATCATGTTTACACCCCTATGATAAATGTCATGAGACCATAATCTTCTCAAATTGTGTAATTTAAGGTCTAACTCTAATGTCTAATCATGAGGTCATGATCCTAATTACACCCTTGTGATCTTATCTATTTTTAAGTTTTTTGTACTTAAAATTTCTTTTTCAAGTCTCTTTTGTGAAGAGCAATCAACCTAAAATGGAAACAAGACAAACACGGTGACAAGTTATAAAAGCATGAAACAGTTAAAATTTAACAAAAATTAAGCTAAAAGATATAAACAATAAATTAAGCTAAATGTGACCTAAAATGCAATGCATCAATAAAGAGTTCCTTAAAAGTTTTGTAAGCAATGTAATTGCTTACTAATTATAGTGATGGATTATCTCATTAGACAGAGACTTCCTTCTAATGAAACAAGATTTTTGATGGATTACTACAAGTGGTAATCAATTATCTCGAATGACAAAGACTTTTCTCAAAAGAAGATTTCTATAATCAATTACAATATTACAATGAGTTATATTACATTAGAAACAAATTTGAAGTCTCAAATTGCACATGATAATTTATTACAATTTCTTGTAATTGATTATCCTATGTAATAGCTTAGATTTACTTCAAAACTTTGAATCAAAATATCTCAAGAACATATGTGATCATTTTTTAAGTATATAAAACATAATTTTTTTTTTCTAATCACACATGCCTAGATCTAATAACATAACGTCACACCTTTAAAAATATGTTTGACATGTAAAATAACTAAAATCAAAACTAACTCTTAAGTATTGAATTAGTCTTCGATCAACAAAAATTATTAAATAATTTTGAACCATCACATGTCTATGGTTTCATATAATTTTTATGAGACATATATTTAATTTTTAAATTAAAAATAATAATAACAATTATTTATATGTGATATAAATATTAATTGAAAACATCGTAGTCTAAAAACCTTAATAGTTTCTTCAAAAACTGCGTCTAAGAAATCAAACCATGATATAAACAGCATATCAAGTAAAGATAAAGAGAGGAAAGAAAAGTAAATTTTAACTATAAATTAAAATTTCAATTGAATAAAATTAAAATTAATTAAAAAATATATAATTGTTTTGTGTCGAGATTAAGTAATTTCGCTCCGAGACAATGTATCAGTCTATTAGAGATTATTGTCATGCTTATTGTTCAAACTCTTGTAGTAATTTGTTTTGCTTTTAAAAAAAAAACAGTTAACCATGTTCTATTCATCAATTTAAATTTTTGTTATGACACTTTCATTGCGAGAGAAAATCCTAGTCGAAACCAAACCTCGTTTCGTTCTTAAACCATCTCGTTGCGTCAGTGTTGTGTTAGCTGTCCAAACCATGAGATCTTGAAGAGCACAATCTTACGAGGAAAAGATTTATTGGACTACATATCATCATTGGAGAATCATTTTAGTAATAGCTCAAACTTTTCTCCATTGCATGCACACGCTTGGTGTAATTAATGAAATTAATGTGCACTGAAGCAGAACATCCTAGAGAAGTAGCAGGCGGGTTCCACCAAAGAGGTTTCCGAACATAAAATCTTTTATCATATCGTAGGCACTGTCCACTACAGTTTCTAGCCTATTATTTGAGTAAATTAGTGGCATATCAAGAAACACAATACGAATACTCCTTGTGTCAAAAATACACACTGTCACACTGAGCAACAATTTGAAATTAAGTTTGATATATCTTTTTCCAACTATATATGTCTGTTTGTAGTCAAAGATGAAGATTTTGCTTAAAATTAATATATAAGGAATAAAACAATAGTAAATAAATTGAAACGCAAAGCGAACATTTTACATTATATATATTGTAAAAGTATAGGTTTAAACACGTAATTTTAGTGACTTCTTTTTATGTTGATAGTTTAATACTTTAATATGTGTGATTTGGTTACAGACTTAGAGGGTTAATTAATAAAATTATGGATTAATTATGTTTTTAGTTTTGGGTAATATATTAAATTTAATTTTAGTCTTTCTAAAAAAAACATTGATCTTAATCTTCAGAAATTAAAAAATAAAAATTAAAACGGTTCTTATCACTATTTAGTAGTTATACAACATACATCTAGACATGTTATATTAACAATCATTTTAAGGTGATATATGACATGTTTAGATGTATTATGTTTGTCTTGTTATCATTAAGTTGTGATAAATCTTATTTTAAAATTTATGAAGATTAAAAATGATAAATAAAAAAATTGAAAGATTAAAGTATATTTTAATTGTATTTATGGAGATTAAGGGTCAGTTTTTACTGATTAAAGAAAAGGTAATTTTGATGTAAAATAATCTAGTTAGTATTTTATAGATATTTTTTTAAAAAAAGCTAACGTATAGTTGTTTACAATCATAATTTAAAAAGAAAGAAAGAACAGTGATTTTATGATAATATATTCAAAATAGTTTTTTATTTTAATTAAATTTAAAGTCTTTTCAACTTTTGATTAATTTTAAAACGAAGTTGAAACAACTACATGAAAACTTTTAAAAGTAATTATTTTTTTTAAAAAAAAAGTGATTGTTTTACGAAAAAACTTATAACAAATGAATCCTAACCCTAATATTATGATATAGAATTTTACGCTCAGTACAACGGTAAAAAAAAATTATCGAAAGTTTCGTTTATCATAACTTGAATCTATAGTCTTTCACCAAATGTTCGCATATAGCTTTAACCATCTAAGTTTTGTCATACTTATGTCCAAGTACTCAAAATAGCAAACATATCCTACCAATCTGGCAATCTGCTCAACAAAAATAATTACATGCATGATTATCAATCAAAACGTGCTAGCTACCAGGTTTCAAAGTGAAATTTTCCTCTAAATAAAGTTGTAATAAATAGTAATTATTTTTTTGTAGTAGAAATAATGAAATTAATTAAGTCTTAAGGCATAATATGTACTGTTAATTATCAATATTTTTCCACACCATGAATGCGAGTTAATCAATATTAGTCAAAAGACAAGAATTAGAGAGCTTAGAAGCCCAAGAAAATAAATTCAAATTAGACTTTATGTTCCTCAATAAAGTAGCATATGGAATTTCTATGCAGTAAGTTAAAGTCGGTTGAATATCATTTGTTGGTTTATTGACCTTCAGATTAAATAAAATTAAAGAAAATAAAAAGAAAAAAATAAAGAAAAAGATGTATTTTAAATGATGAAGTTTTTTTTTTATTTTTATGTACTAACGGTACTATTAGTCAATATTTGAAATCTAAACCCTTAAGAGACAGATAAATTATTAAATTGGGTATAACCTTTTCCAGCAACATATTTTTCATGTATACAGATAGCAATTGTATGACCGTGTATGAAATTATTATTATGCCTATTAATTGTTGTCAAGAAAATGCAAATAGAAGCAATGTAATTTTACACGAAGAATACTCTCTGTAACATTGAGTTATTTTGTAGATTTCTACAATTTTGATTTTTTTTACTAATAACAACAGTTTATTTATGAGAAAAAAATATTATGTACTAACATTAAAAAATAATTTTATATCATTATTTAATTATAAATCATCATGTATAATAAAAAAAAAATTATAATAACTATCTTTATTTATTTATTTAAAATTAATGAATTTAAGTAAATTTAATAGACTAAACTGTAAGATATAATAAACTAGAGGACATAAATTAGGTTTCACTTCTTTTCCATTTTCTTATTCTCCTTTTTTTCTCTTTTAAGATTTAATATGATACTCTTCTTGGACAAAAAAAAAAAGTTGGGAGGTTTATTTTTAATGGTAAAATGTAGACTAAAACCCTTATTTTTATTTATAATCAACAACTAAATTTAGGAGTATTAACAAGTTGGTTTGGATTAGATTTAGAAAAAAAATGAAATTCAAATCAATCAATTTTAATTGGTTCAAGTTTTCTTTTTTTTTTTTTTTTTTGTGCAACCCAATCAAATTGGTATGGTGCAAATCAATCAAGTTTTATGTCATGTAAATGTATAAAATTGTCTCAAGAAAAAAGAAAAAAACACACAATTTTGTCCAAAAATTCATATATAATCATGTCATTAAAAGGATGCAAATAACATATTTAGTTATAATTGACTTACACTAATTAAATAATAGCAAAAATTATAAAAGAAAATTAAAATGATACATGATTATAAAGGTTACTCAATGAAAAGGGTAAAAAAATAAAAATATCATTCACATTTAACATCAATGGTTTGATTTGAGTTTGATCAGTTTATAAATCTCAAAATCATATCCAAATCAATTATCACAAGATTGATTCATTTAATTTGGATTGAACCCAATTGAGAAATACTTGCATAGACACACACCTAACATTTAAGTCTTAAACACAATCAATCATATAATTAGTTTAAATATTTAATTAATACATAAAATAGGAAATAAAATATTACATTTGTCAAACAATAAATACAATGTAAATATCGGGACAAATATTATGCATCATTTTAATTTTAATTAATATTTTTTAAAGTAATTTGTTTAATTCATTTTATTTGAAAATAATATTTGTCGTTATTTATAATTTTTGTTATATATATATTTTTTCTTTTTTATGAAAATAAAATTTTGTTGTTTTTTATTATGTTGTATATATCTTATTTTTATGAGATTAATATTTACTATTTTTTTATGA
>JAMLFT010007202.1:0-15107 GCA_026544285.1 Pachyrhizus erosus
TATTATTTTAAAAATTTTCATAATATATTTATTAAAATTAAAAAATAAGATTATTTGCTACAAAATATTATTGTCTTAAAATATTTTTTAACTTATAAAAAAAAAAATTAAATATCAGTGATTTGAGAGTGTTAGATTATTTGGGAAAGGCAGTGTGGGTCATGCTAAGCACAAAAACATTATTATCGTGGAAGAAACCTAGGGAACGTACATGTGTAGCAATTTGTTTTAGCAGTTAACAAAGAACATGAGATCCACTATGAAATGATGATTCATTAGGCGTTATATTTGGTATTGGATTGGATTTGGGCCAATGGTCAATGGTTTCTTTTAATATTTTGTGAAATACGTGTGCCGTATACATCCTTATTTCAAACTTACAAAATTAAGTATTTCTTATTGAAGGAGTGTTGCTAAAAATTATTCTCTTTTTTTATTAAGTCACATTATTTTTGTTAGATTAAGTATCTCAATTTGTTGTTTGCTTGCATTTTTTATTCATCTCAAATATTACATATAAATTTTAATATCAATACTTGACACACCATATCAGTTCTTTTAAATAAACGGGATTTTAAGATTATTATAATAACAATTAATTCCAATTTTAATTTGATTTTGACACGCTATATCAAATTAATAAACATAGAGGTCACGTCTTAATTCAAATAACTTATTTTATTTTTCTTAATTTGAAAAATCTCATCTCTTTAATACTATTCATATATAATAAAATATAATATTTATTATTGTTATATAATAATAATAATAATAAATTTCTAATATGTTTTTATTTATAAATTTATTTAAACTTAAAAAATAAAAGTTGAGAACTTATTTAAATTTATTTGTACAAATATTGAAAAGTTGCTAATTATACCTATTAATCTCACCATTTTACTAAATAAAATAATAAATTATACTTTACCTTCTGAGTTTACATTTTTTTTTTCAAATAATTCTCTTTTTTTTTTATCACGTAACTCTGATTTTAATCTAAGTTGAAACTTTTTTAAGTTGGGTTGGGTTTAGAGAAAAATCGGTCCAAGCCGATTAGAATTCCACATGGTCAGGTTGGGACTTGTGAAATGATACAACCTCAAACTAAACCAACCCTATCGAATTCGGATTGGCTTAGATCACAGGAAAAAAAGTTAAGCGAAATCCTAAAAGGTTTTTAAAAAATAAAAATAAAAATCAATAACATTACTTAAAAAAAATTGATGTCAACCACCAAAACCAAAAAATCCTCGCATCATTGATCACTCCTTCATAGCCTATATCTTGTCAATTCTCAACCTTACAAAAATTATTAAGTAATTGTGAATCATTAATTCCGATCAATCTCTAGTATAATTTTTTTAAATTAAGAAAAAACAATTAAGATAGCTATCATGAGTATATACATATACGAGTTTCGTTCTAGCAGATTCAATCAAACAGAGTTCTCTTACATGTAATTTTAAGAAGACAATTGCATCAAATATCTAATGCTTATGTCTATCTGCCAAATAAATAACAATTAATTTTAGATAAAATATATCTTTAGTTCTTTTAAAATTGTAAAATATTAGTTTTAATTTCTGTAAAAATTAATATATTTTTAGTTCTTACAATTATCTAAAAACACGCATTTTTAGTCATTGATAAAAGACTAAAGTCATATCATTTTTAATAATTGTAAGGTCTGAAAATGTATTAAATTTTTATAGAGATTAAAATCAACATTTAAAAAAAATATAAATTAAAAACGTGCTTTATCATTTTTTTAAGGAATAATATTTCATCATAACTTTTACCTAGCTAAGATGGTTCTGATAGCAATTAACTAACATAAAGCTGATAATGTATATAAATAGAAGCTTGCATTCTATCAAGAGTATCAACCTGTAAACTTCGCAACATATTTCCAATCAGATGTAAAAGGGGAAAAGACGAAAAGGGGAGGACAAAGACAAAAATGACTTACAAATAAACCAGGAGCTATTAGAAATTGTTGCATACTTGAGGCTGTGATAAAACTAACTGAGTTTTGTTGCATGCTTTACCCATCCAGGTGTTAAAATTGGTTCCCGTGCAGAAAGTTCTTACTGTGAGAATCCTTAATATACTTAGCCTATGAGCAATTGACCTTATATATAAATAATGAAAATTTTGGTTTCCAAGTTGACAAAGCACAACAAAAACTGGTTCAATGAAAGAAACAAATGATTTGAATTAGTACTAACAGCAAACGTTAACTTGAAAGCCTTGAGAGTTGAGATACACCTTTTTAAAGTAGGAAGATAAATAAAAAATAGAACCAATACTCCTTCCCAATTCAAAAGTCAAACCATGCAAACAATGGTGCTCACTCTAGATTTCAATTTTAAAGCACAAAGGATCCAAAGGAAAAAAAAAAAATGTTGACAGTCCCACAAGCCTTCATCAATCAACATGCTGCCCGTTAATAAATATATGCAAGAAGAAACTCGTATTTATATATACGTATTACTGTCAATTGACAAAAGAAAGTAAGAAAAATAAAACTGGAGCTCAATCTGCGATCAGAGAATACTCACTATGAATAGAAGACCTTTCTGCAGAATCTGACTCAAAAATGATGTTCACTTTTCAGATACCTGTACCTGACAACTTGGTGGACAAAAGATATGCTTATTTCCCATTGAGATCTCTCTCACAAACCCTCAATCAATCTCTCTTAATGTTGTGATTGAAACTGGACAAATAACAAATACCTTACATAAATCAGAAACGAACCCAGTACTTCATTAAGCAAACATGATCAACTTAAACAAAGTACATCAACAGAATCCATGTTGTCTAGGATGCCACCTGATTCTATATGAACCAACTAGCAATGCAGTGTATTTCAAAGAAAAACAAGAGCAACACATTAGTTTGGATATAATATCTCAGTACCCTGTGTTATATCAGCACATATCAATTTATCTGCAAAGCATCCAACCATGTAAATGCAACTCTATAAACATTACATGAAAATTGAATGTTAACACTAAAGAATCTCACTAAATTCTGAGTCAAGGCTTGAGAATACAAGAACTAAAAAGCTTTTTGAAAAATTCAGGCAATTAACAAATCCCACAATATGTATTTAAGATTGCAAAAGCACCAAAACAGATTTCTTTCAAAGGTTCTACTGAAATTAGTATTTTAGATGTATTGGTTTAGGCACGATCATGGTCAATAAAATTGGTTTAAAAGTCTGTTTTTGGTGCTTCTGCAATCGTATTAGTTGTACTTTTTTTTTTTTCTCATAGGTTGCCAAACATATGAACTCGGTATAAATGTATAATTGATGAAGTCATGAAGCATAAACTAAAATAATATAACTTATGGAATATGGGATGTAAAATACAGCTATATCAATTTGAAAGATTTTTTCATAAAGAGAACCATACCAACCTAGAAATCCAGTTTGAGATTAATTCAGAATAAGGAAGCAGATGGAAGTAACCCACAGCTAGACTAATCATCCAATAGCTAGTACTCTTTTTGACCAAAGGATCCCACAAGCTAAAAGAAGACATAAATGTTATTCAGAAGCATAGATTGTTTATTAACAATCAGTATTGCTTCTTTGTGATGATCATTTCAATGTCTAGGGAAATATATCTAAGAATTAAATCCAGAACAACTAAATATAACTTTAGGGGCAATAATGTGCAGCTCTATTTACTACAGAAATCATTCTATGACATTTTATTACATACAGCCTGACAATAAGATCACAACATTCTGGCTAGCAAGTAGCCCCGCTGTCTATCTGGAAATAGTTGTCTAATATTATTTAAAAAAATATATATATAAGATGTAACTTTAATATACCAGTTAATTCTATAAAGATTCATAAACTGGTGGTATCCAGTAGTGACATTCATAACTAGATCTATTGCCAAAATAGGATATTGTCAAAGGACTTATGCAAAATGCCTTTGCTTGGTCTGACAAATATATCTTTCCATGAAACATGCACAATAATAATGTCCTATTTTGTCCACATTGTAGTCTGCCCTCTGATTTCCAGATTCCAATCTTTCTCCTGTAATTCAATATCATTTATGTAATTTCCAATTCAGTGGTTTCTTCTGCTAAATGATGTTTGAGTGGAAAGTACTTTCGATAACAAAGCCTTTTTCTAAAACAGTTTTCTTTTTCTTTTTCACAGGAGCCTCTCCTGAAAGGAAAAGCCACTGCACAAAGTAGAGCCTGTCTTACCACAGAGAAATGAGGTAAAAGAATGAAGGAAAATTTAGAGCAAGAATACAATAGGAGAATTCAAAAGCAGGCTAATAATTCATCTATAAGAACAATTAATTAAAACCTGAGAAATAAGTACATAATAATCCTCTAGTATGTGAACTAAATCAATCCTTACTTATTTCACCAAGATCGAAAACCCTAATTTGACATAATCATGACAACATACTCTAAGCATCTACTTCAAAATTTTGGGGG
Organism: Pachyrhizus erosus; assembly: GCA_026544285.1. Taxonomy (NCBI): domain Eukaryota; kingdom Viridiplantae; phylum Streptophyta; class Magnoliopsida; order Fabales; family Fabaceae; genus Pachyrhizus; species Pachyrhizus erosus. The sequence goes on from JAMLFT010007202.1 coordinate 4,480, forward strand.
AAAAAAGAATATGAATCTTCATAGATTATATTCCAAATTCTTGAATAGTACATATCTGTTTATAGCATCGGCTTTCAGAACTTATGAAGAGCGTGCACCACTCCATGACAATGGACAAACAATAACATCTCAAACACTTGTTACTAACTGTAGATATCAAAACTATCTACATTGCCCTGCTTGCAATGAGAGATTTAGGAGGAGATAGAGATCTAACTTCAGGTGCAGAACTGGGGAAAAGTATGTTCAGCTTATGCATCAGAATATCAGCCCTAGATGGAATTTCATTCAGAAGAAACTGCTGAACAATTGGTTTCTTAAACCACTCCATGACAGAATCTCCTGATGCCCTAAGAACCACTTTACTCACCTCAAATGGAGACTCTACTGAGCTCAACATCTGTGCAATCACAATCTTCAGAGTTGCTCCTGTAACCAATTTTATCCGTCTTGGCACAATGCCATAATATATCATGCGCTTTCTGAATCTATGAAGAGTATGCACTACTGCAATAAGAGCTGCTCCAACTGACAAGTTTCGAACATCAAGGGACCAAGCAATATGTTGATCAAAGACTATAGCCTTTGGGAAAAGTTTATTCTCATACGCAACCTTCCAAACACATCGAGCTCGATTTATCTGCCCCATTAGAACTAGGTAATTGAGAAGAACATTGACAAAGTACTTAGCAGCACCCTCCTCCAATTCATAATCAATACCTTGAAAGAATTCCCGGACAAAAGATAACACCGGCTGTCCCCTGTGTTCTGGACCTGTGAAAAGTCCACACATAAATGAGTGTGCCTTATGCTTTGTAGCACTAAGGATAGACATCAAATGCCTCTCATTTTTCTCTTCCTGACACCTAACAAGATGAGCTAAAATGGAGGTGTAAAGTATCAAATCAACTTTTGCAGCAGAGTTAACATATGTTTCCAGAAGAGGTTTGGCTGATTCATATAATCCACTCTTCATGCATGACTCAAACAACTGCCTAATAATAAAATTATTGGTTCTGATCCCTGATGAACCCATGAAACGCAGCCACCTCAAAGCAAGATCAACTGAACCTTCCTTAATATACACCATCAAAACATCACTTGCTGTCACATCCACAGAATATCCCATGGCCTTCATCTCAAGTAGAATTTTGGCAGCCACATCCAGCAGCTTCTTATTAGCCAGTAGAGTTAAAAGGACAGTATAAGTGCTTAGGCCAGGCCTCAAACCTGCATTAGTCATTGAATTGTACAGTTTCATGGCAGGATCAATTTGTCCAGATGCAGCATGCATTTCCAAGAGACAAGCATACGTAGATGGGGTGGGTAGAAATCCTGCTTTCTCCATATCTAAAAATGTAGACATAGCAATGTCAAGCTTCCCTGATTTTGCATGGGATTCAATGATCAAAGTATACAAGCCAAAGTTGGGCCTGAACCCTGCCATCCTCATCTCATCCCAAAGCCTTAGAGCAGTTTCTAACTTCCCAGACTTCACATAAGATTCAATCAAAGAAATGTATATAGTAGGGGGTGGCTTGTACCCATAACCTCGCATCTCCATGTAAACTTTCATTGCACTGTCCAACCTCCCCGCTTTTCCCATTGAATCAACAAGCGATGCAAACACATTCAAACCCGGTCGAAAACCTCTCACCTTCATCTCTTGGAAGAGTTTGGAAGCAGCATCAAGACGTCCAGATTTAGCCAAGTTTGGGATCATCAATTCATATGTCGAACCATCCAACAAACAACCAGCTCTCTCCATGCTCTCATACATCTCAAACGCCTTATAAGGCAAACCCTTGTTCAAAAACAAAGTAATTAGCGAATTATAAGTCTCAGTATCAACTTTACAACCAGCATCCAGTATTTTCTTAAAGCAGCAAAACGACACCTCCAACTTCTCCGCCTTAGCTAAGTACCGAATCACCTGATTACATGCTGCAAACAAGGAAACCCCATCTGCCGAATCACCAACCATCTCATCAAACAACAGTTGAATTCCCTCAAAATCCCTCTTTTGGTTCATCCCATCAAACAACATAACATAACAGTCATCACTAGGTACATACCAAGATTGCCTCTTGGCCCACCTAAACAAACTCAAACAAGCATCAACATCACCAACAACCTTCAATGCTTGAGCAATGTGAATCATGTTGGGCACAAACTGCAATTTGTCCAATTGGGTCTCCAATTCTGGACCCCACTTCCACCTCTTCACAATCTCAACAATTTTGGCCACAGCAAGGGCATTCACAAAGGGCTTCTTCACCTCACCAACCATCACATGATCATCAACCCCAGGCTCAACAGACCTCACACCCTTACCCTTGTAAATAACACCCCCAGACTCATCCAAGTACTCAATTTCCTCAGTCCACTCCTTAGACCCACCACTGTCATAGCAGTAACATCTCATGATTCTCATCCCCACAAGGTTTGAACCATTGCACAAACGTGGGGTGGAGGGGAATGTCGATAGTGAGGCCAAAAACGTTAACTTTTGGGTAAAGGGTGGTGGGGAAACGAAGGTGTAAGCACGGGAGAGAAGAGAGAATTGATGGGTCAGTTTGTAGAGATTGGTAGCAGAAGAAAACAATTGGCGATTATAAATCATTGAACAATGTGAAGAAGCGAGAAATAACCAGCAAAATGAAGTTCTTACACCGTTTATGACCCTGGTCTAGTCGTAGGTTGTAGTTAGTCGGAGGTTCTGTAATGCTTAAACCCTGAAATGCTTTCGGAGTGTTTCAGCGAGACTTCAATCTAAGTTCTTCGTCTACGGCTCTTTTCTCTCAGTTTTATTTTTATTTTGGCTAAAATTTTAGTCTATTATATATTTGTTTTTTTTTATCTTTTATATTTTAAAAGTTTTTTTATCCTTCATATTTATGAATTGATCTAAAATGATTTTTTTCCATTAATAATAATATGATGTTATTTTTATTATTATTTTATTATATTTATTAGCAGCTCAAAATTATTAAAACAATCTTATTATTGGAGTTTCTTTTCTTTCTTTTTTTTTTCTTTTATCTCTTTCTTTTTTCTTGTTCTTTTCTTCTCTATCAATCTTGAACTCATATTGTTGTCTAGTATATCATAGTCTAGGTCATCTTTGTCTAGATTGTCATCACTAGTAGAGCAGATTGGTGAATCAACACCAACATCATTTGAGTTGACATCGAATTGCTTCACAACAACCAATAATAATAACAACGACTACCTTGGTTATTAAGGGATAGCGAGAGGAGTCATCGGGAAGAGGACGAAGAAAGCAATCTTTTTGCGATTTTGAGTTGTCAAAAAATGAGCCGCCAAAAACATAATAAAATAATGTCACATCATTATTAATGAACAAAATGATCATTTTGGATTCAATCACAAATATAAAGGACCAAAACAAGAATTTTAAAATATAAAAATAAAACAAAAACATAATGGACTAAAATATTATTTTAGTTTTATTTATTAGATGAAATTGTTGTCGACACTGCAACCCAAATTATTTATCTTGTTCTCTCTTTTTCAAGTTTTACTTTCATTTTAGGTTAAAATATTATTTTAGTTTATTATATTTTTATGTTTTCTTATTTTGATTTTTTATGTTTTAAATTTTCAATTTAGTCTTTTATGTTTACTAATTGATCCATTTTAAAAATTTTTCATCCCTAACATTAAATGTGCTAACAAAAAAAGATTGTGTCTATTAATGTTGATTAGACTAATGAGGTGACTCGTTAAATAAAACAACGTCATGTTTAAGGTGACTATGTTTGCTTAAGACCAAGCTTCCATTCGCACATTGCAAACGTTAAGGGAAAAAGGGAGGGAAACCAAAACATTGGTCTTTAAGCATTTGTAGTGAAGTTCATCAACATTTGAATTCTTGTCAAAGATAAGTTTCTTTTGTTGAAAATCAAGGCTTCAAGACTCAGATTTTGATTTATTATATCATGTCAACCATGTAAAGATGTGATATTATGTTTATTTAATAAACTAGGTTTGTGTGTGCATATAACTCTTAGATGGTTCAAAATTATGTTAATTACAAATTTGACAAAACTCTTTAATTGTTGTAATGGATTACATGAGTGTGTAATTGATTACAAGAGTTAAAAGAACCTAAAATAAACAATTTGAGTTGATGTAATAGATTACATGTTGCCTAGAAAAGTATTTTAGATTGCATTGATGTAACCAATTACACAATGAGAGTAATCAATTACATTGTCAATCTTGTTGTTTTACTCATAGAAAAAATGTCGATTAAGTTGAGTACACAATTGATTACTTAGTTCAAAATTTGTAACTGAATTATGTAGTATACTACATAATCTGTTAAATTAGTTTTGAAATCAGAAAATTCTCTATAAAAAGGCTTTCTCTCAAACTCAAAAGATAGAAAATGAAATTCAATTTTCAAATACACAAAACTCTTTCAAATCAAAGTTTACATTCAAATTCAAAAGTTATTTTTTTGTTTCCAAAGAAATAGATCAAAGCAAAAGAAGGATTGATTGCATTCAAAGATTTGTCAAAGAATAAAGTCAAGAATAATCTAAGTGTGCAAGATCAAATTCAATTTGGATATTCTACACTCTTCAGATGTACTATAATCCAATAATTTTTTTTATATTGTTTTAATCTTAGAGGGGTTCTAAGATTGAAAGAAAAGAAGTGAGATGTTTCATGTTATTTTTCTTGTAGGTTTCAAGAAAAGGGTATATAGAAATTGTGTGTGCATAGTATTTATATTACAAATTTTTATAATGTAAGAAGAATTTGACTAGGGTTGTCAAACTAACATTGGACGTAGGTTTGGGTTTTGGTTGAACTAGTATAAACTTCTTAGTTCATCTTTTTATCTCTCTTAAATTGTTCTTGGTTCATTAATCAAAAGATTTAATAATATAATTTTTGGTTTTCTATGTAAAGGATTAATAAACATAATTGGGAAAAGTCTTTTGTTGTGTTGAAAGTTTAAATCTTTGAAAGCATTGTCTTCTTTTTTGTTTTTTATTTTTATTTATTTGGTTATCTCTTTATTGCATATGTGATTTATGTTTAGGATGGGGATATTTAAATGTGTTTTCTTTTGTATTTGATATTTGTTTATGATTTTTTATTTTTTTTTTGTATATGTTTATGTGGTTTGGGGTTTTGGGTTTGAAAAGGGAGGATTTGGGGTTTTTTAGGTTAGGTCAATAATTGGTGTTAGTGATCAATTGCATGCTAAAATTGGATGGTGTTCTAACAAATTATCATTGTCAATTTTGCATGTTGTTGTAGTTTGACTATGGGGTTTTTGAAGAATGGATGGTTTTTACAAGTATTTGGTGCATTGTGGAGGTAAATTTATTAAAGGTAGTCAATTGGTGTATGATGATACTAACAAAGAATGGGAATGCACGAAGGATAAGTGGTCTTATTCTATGGTTTTTGGGACATTGAAGGAGTTGAGTTAATCAAAGGGGGTTGTTCCTTGGTATCATAATGAAGGGTGAGACTTGAATGATGGATTGAAAGAATTTGTTGATGATAAAGGTGCTTTAGAGATGGTGGCAATAATAGTTAGGCAAGGATTTGTACACATGTATGTGAACATCTTGTGGAGGACGTTGAAATTCTTAATTGTATTCCAAGCTATTTTGGTGATGACCAAGGTGGTGGTGTTGAAGTTCCTACAAAAATAGTTGTCATGGGTGTGGATGATAAGAAACCAACAGATGATGAACCAATTGGTGATAAGAATGTAAGTGGTCATAATTGCGTTGAACAAAGTGCTAGATGACCTATGTAGAAATGTATTGACAACAAGATGATCATCAAAGTACCACAAATCAAACTAAACAACCTAATTTGGTTAGAACTTAATAACCTGATCTTCCATCTCATCAATCTAAATTTCAACTGAACAACCTCAACCACTACCATTATATGGACCAAAGAAGAAAATTGTGCCATAACCTTTTGTTGCATACACTAAAAGATCCAAAGAGTGATAAAGATAATGAAGATGATCCACCACTTATTCTTGATGATGTTGGCCTTCAAAGTAAAGATGAGCTACCTAATGATCTTGTTGTTGAAGATTTAGATGATTTAACTAAAACTAATATCACTTTTAAAGATATATAGGAAGAAACTAATGATGCAAAGAAGTTTTATGGTGATAATGTAAACATTGGGGATGGTTATAAAAACCTAAGAAAAAGGAAAAGAGGAGGCAATCCCATGGTGCAAGAAGTAATGTACTTGATGATCATGGTAATGATTATGAGTACAACTCTAAAGAATTGGAAAGTGGGTCAAATTCAAATGGGGAAGGTGGTACAAAGCACTATAAAAAGTACCTTATTTTTGTGATTCTTGACAACATGGCTAATTACAAGTGGAAGGTTGGTGTATGCTTGGAAGCAAATAAGATTTCAAATAAGCAATGACAAGGAAAGAATAAAGGTAATTTATAATCCTTATTCTCCATTGAGTACTTATTGTGCAAAGTTTGAGGACATGTGGTTGTTAAGGACACTAAATGATTAGTATAATTATTCAAGGGAACATAAGCTTAAATTACTTAAGTTCAATTGGTAAAGCAAAAAGTTGTTTTAGGGATTGAAGGAGAATTCTAATATGAAGTTAAGAGAGATTAGAAATACAGCTCATGAATAATGGAATACTAGCATCACTAAAACCAAGGCATTAAAGGCTAGGACTTCTTGAAAATTTGGGTACACAAATTTTTCACAAAAAACATTTACAAGTATATATGACTATTGCCATGAACTTCTTAGGTCTAATCCAAAATCAAGATCAAGCTAACCATTGAGACTTATGAAATTGAAGTTTAGGATAATGTAGAACATCCTAAGAAGCCTTTAATCCCTATTTTTCATAGATTGTACATTTGCTTCAAGGCTTGCTTGGAAAGTTTCAAGATGTGTAGACCAATCATTAATTTAGATGGGTGTTTTATTAAGGATTATTCTGGGGGCAAATTTTAATAGTTGTCGAAAGAGACCTCAATGACAAAATGCTACCTATTGCATTTGTTGTGGTTAAGGGAGAAAATAGATATCATGGGAGTGGTTTCTAGATATGTTGATTAATGATCTTTGTGGTAGGAACCGTGTTAAGGAGAATTACACAATAATTTCATATTAGCAAAAGGTAATATAAACCCTATTATTTTTTTGTCCACAGATTGTTTTGCTTAAGAACCTATTTTTTGAAATTGTTCTGTTTTGGTTCATTATGTATTTAAAATAGTTCCATTTTGGTCCTTTATGTATATATTATAATGTTTCTATTTTGGTCTTTTATGTTTCGTAAATGGTTTTATTTTTATCTATCATGTTTACAAAAAGTTCCATTTTGGTCTTAACCATTACATCATATGTCAAGGTCTATTACTAGTATATATTTAGCTTTTACCAAAAATATCACAAAGGTTCTCTATTAGATACCTCTATAATAACTTCAAGAAGCACTATCCTAGTTTGAAGCTAAAACAAATGTTGTAGAGGGCTACCAAAGCCATATATTCTCAAGCTTAGGAGACAAAAATGCTTCAATCGAAAAAAGAAAATGAAACATATAAGTGTGAACCCTCATAACATTTTTTTATCACTAACATCATGTTTATAATTATGTCTAAATAATTATGCCTAATTAATTGACAACTTTTGTTACAAGTATGTATTAAAGATTCCACCAAGATATTGAAGTAAGACTAGCTTTAATGCAAATGCAAAGTGTAACATGTTACTGAATAACATATTTAAGGCATTTAATAGTGTAATTCTAGAAGTTAGGGAAAAACTTATTGTAACCATGTGTGAGGAAATACAGGTATATATGATGGATATGTAGGATTCAAAACTAAAGGTAAGGTCTTGGGGGGTAGCATCTTACCTAGGATAAAGAAGAGGTTGGAGATTGAATCTAGAATAACCTAACACTAGTTGACTAGGTTTGTTTCTATGAGATTATGCTCTAATATATTTTGAATTTTTTTGTTGCAACATTGATTATGTCACTTACTTATAGCTGATAAGGTGAAAATTGGTATGAAGTTTGACACATTAGTTAATTAGGTGACAAATTTGTAGTCAACGTCCAATCAAAACAGTGCTCTTGTAAGAAATAAATGCTTATAATCATACCATGTGTACATGTTATTATTTGCACGAAATACCTAAACATGTACCCTAAAGATTACATCCCAGACTACTATAGAAAACAACATTATAAAGTAGTATACCAATCAATCAAGTAGTATACCAATCCAGTGAAGAGATGCCTAGAAAGCCTAAAACATAATCAAGAAACAAATCTTGGAGAGATACTAACACAAAAAATAGAGTCACAGGAAAAGGAATACACAAAAGTGTAGAAGATGTGGAGAGTTAAACCATAACAAAAGGTTATATCCATTGGGTTCCATTCCTAAATCTGAAACCTAACCATAAGCAAAATCACAAACCCAACAAAGTTGCCCTATCCCAAGTCCAAACCCAACAAGTTGTCTCATCCTAAGCCCTGACCTAGCCAACTAATGCAACCCAATAACCAATCACATCACAATCCAACCACTAACCTTACACACATACTCAACCATCTACCTCATCATAGTTATAAACTTTTTCACTAATCCAAACCTAACTACTTGCTCTAACTCTAACCAAACCACCTACACCAACCAAAAAACCATTTAGGCCAAAACTTCAGATAAAGACACCAATGAAATCAAAACCATAGTTTCCAATGGAAGAAAATGTAGCATGAAGACTTTTATATTTTTCATAATGGCCTTAGTTATATTCTATTTTCGAAACACTTTTGTAAAGTGCATTTGTCTATTTGCCATTTCCATGTTGTACTTTTTTGTTAATTGAATGTAAAATTAATATTGGATGATTATGTTGCTACTATGATTGATTAACAAATGTGAATGAAATTTGTTTATGGACTAGCTTATTGTGTTATGAATCATTGTTTTATTAATTGCAAATGCATGTATGCTATTATAGTTGGGTGATCGATGACTTGTTAAGTTTTTTAAAATGGTTCCATCGTGATCCATTATGTTTATAAAATTGTTCCATTTTGTTCCATCATGTTCTTAATGGTCCTAATTTAGTTCATTATGTTTTGAAATGGTTTTATTTTGGTCCATTATGTTTACAAAATGTTCCATTTTTGTTATGCTAATTCCAAACATGTTTTCCCATTTCTGCTATTGGAACATGATTAACTTGTATTAAAACTATCAAATTACTTCAAATTTCTTCAAGCTGGATACAATTCATCATAATACACAATACCAAACAACATACACTAAAAAATAGATTAAAAAAGAATGTAAGATCCACCTAATTCTAAGTAATCATCAAATTGCATTAACATCCCAAACACCAAAAGATCCCAAATGTACAGTAACACCAAAATTGTAACACCCTTCTTATTAATCTAAATTAATTTGAAAACATCAAAATTTATAAAAACTTCTTTATAAATTGGTGAAAACTTATTTTTCCTTAATTTTAATAAAAACAAAATAATTTTATAAGTCATAGAACAATTTTTAAAAGCATCAATTTAAACTTGGGTAAAACCTTTTCTTACCTTTTTTAAAACGAGATTCCCGTAGTAATTATCAACTAGTTGATAGTTATACAAAATATAAATTGCCAAATATAGACATACATTATTGAACTTAAACACTAAGTGATTGTCACATTATGCATACAAGTTTAATCATCCAAAACAAATCATAGAATTACCTAGAATCTCACGTCAAATAAACTTTCACAATGACAACTCCATATAACAGATATACATACACATAAGGTAAATGAAATAAACAAAATAGCTTGCATCAAATTGCAAAATAATAATCTTCAAGGACTGAGCTATGGTCTAGTAAGAATTTGTTATCTTCCTCCTAAGTAAATTCACCTTTGTAGTTGAGGGTCTACTCGTGTCATTCTAGTAGGAGTTGCATCTAACGATTGGAAGTCCACAGGTCTGCTCCCGCCATCATCATCTAAAAAATGAGGGTTGTAGGAGTTAGCCACCAATTCTCAAACACATAAAAACGTAGAAAGAACCAAGTAAACTATAACCACACACTATTTCCTCACTGTATCATGCCTGCCTAATTATTTCACTATTCGTATTTAGGACCCCTCGATGCCTCCAAAACATTTTCCTCCGAGAGGGCTTACACAACACGCGTTATTTTCTATGTTTGTATATTGGGTGACGATAAGGAGTACATACCTTGTCTGGTACATCGAATTAGGATACTCTCAACCAAATCATGGAAATGTTTCACTCTATTGGGGACGCCGAATTGGTTTAGTGATCACCTCTAACCTTAGAGCCTGTCACAAACTTGACACCTTATACTACCCCAAGGACTCACACAAAGCCTACGGACCTCCCTCAAGTACCTACTATGGTTGTAACATCCCATTTTTCAAATCAATGAAAATATTATAGTTTCAATGTAAATAAAGTAGTTAGTTAGATAATAGAAAATTTATTTAGCAAATTAAGGAATATTAAAATTAAAATCTAGGAAATACTTCAATAAGTAAATAAAATAAATAAAA
>JAMLFT010007203.1:0-15105 GCA_026544285.1 Pachyrhizus erosus
TCTTGATATTATTTGATTCAACTCAAACATAACGTAAAATAACATATATATTTCTTAACAAATTATTTAATATGCATCAAATAAAAATTTGTAATATTTTTATCAGTATTATTAAAATCAAATCGAGTATTGATTCAATAAAATCATTGGATCAATAAGTTAATAATAAGATTAATTGATTAAATCATGCACAAATTAATATAATATATTATAAAATTTTATAATATTATGTATATATATATTAGATGCGTTGAAGGTCTGAGGTTTAAATCTAACTTATATATTTTTGTAATTAAATCTCTTTATTTTTATAACTAAAGTAATGTAATTAATGTGACTAAATCTTATCATATCATGCTTGTATTCACATCTTATATAATTTTTTTTCATCTAGTCATGAAATTAGCCTATAACATAAAGTGTAATTATAACTATTAACTAAAAAATTAATAATTATTATTGTAATAAAACACGTTAATATACAAAAACTTAAAAAGTTATAAAAAATTAATGTTAATTATAATTTTTCATCAATGTATGTAACCTCACTTTATACTCTAAAGTTTCTATCACTTGGAATGAGTGAAATTTATGGGTGGGTGGATAATTAACTATTTTCCTATTAACTCAAAGGAGATTCAAATCAAACTGTTGATTAACATTTTATTACAAACTTAACTGTTCATGATGTAAGGATACCTATTTTTATTTATACAATATTTTACTTAACACTAATTGCTATTTTTTTCCCTATATCTAAGTGATTTTTTTTCTTCGTTTATTTGAGTTAATGATATATATTTTTCTTGTAATTTTTTTTTATTTTTTAAAAAGATCTTAAATTAAAAAAACTCAAACCATGTATGAGATACATTTGCAATGTTTCTCGTAGGAAAAGTTTTTATTAAAAACAAATCATTGGTGCTGTGTGCCTTTTTTTTTTTTTTTTTTTGATGGAAAGCGGGGACAAGGGACGAGGGAGAGTAATATTGTTTACACATCTATACCCGTTCTTTTTTGCAGAAACTTTTTACGTGCATATAATCTACATAAAAGGAGTGTACCCAAAAAATGTTTACATAAAAGATGTGGACCGCATAATTTAGATCTATTTTGAATAATGAAGCAAAAAGAATTTATGTGGGGTCCACTGCACAGGGGAAGTTTAGACCAAAGACTACATCATTTTTTTTATTTTTATTTTTATTTCATTGGAGTCCATCAATTTTTGTCGAACTGAATCCACTAATAAAGAATCTCTCCTTTATTTACGTAGAAAGTTTGGCTTAAAATTTGCAACGTGTAGGGTGACTTTATATTTGTGTTTAGAATTTCACAATAAGTTACCACAGCTTCTTTCTTTGCTGAGAAAGTATTTTAAAGGCGCGTGGGTTCAATGATAACCATTACAATTAACATTATAAAACAAACTTTACAAACCGCGTCAAGTAGTTTTTTTGGATTTGATTCGTACAATCACACGGCAAAAGTTAATTTTAATTATTCTACCTTTTCCAAATAAATTCAAAATTTTTAAATGATCCTCTTCAATTTAACTACTTTTGTAATTTCGGACGCTACCTTTGCAAGGTACCATGTTTTGGTTAGGTAGCTGAAATAATATAATTCTAAGTGTTACGGAAGTTAGGATGGAATTATTAGTTGTTCTAAAACTATCACTTAATTTATATTCTCAATCAATCTTTTTATAAATATAATTACATTTTATTAATTATTTTTTATTAAATTTAAAATTATAAATATATGTTACTATTTGAATAAGCTTGGGACCATATTTGATTATTTATACGCATTTTAATCCTGAAAAATGGGGGTAAACTACAAATTGATTAGCGATATATTTGAGATCAAATTATGTTATTAGCACTTAATTTTTTTTAAAAAAATAATTTACTTCTGTTTATGTTAGATTTTGTCTCTATTTAATGCTAAATTTACTTATGTGTTTGTTTTAGGGGAGGGGTGTTAGGACAAGGAAGTTTGTTAAAGTTTTCAATTAAGACATAACAATTTAAGGAAAGTTCCAAAATTTGAAAAAAGTCTAATTGTACATTAGTCAGTAAGGATCAACGTTGATTAGTACTGCATGATTGTACTAGGACAAAATCTTAAATAGTTTGCTTGATACCATAGAACATGTAATGTTGAGGATATTGAAGAAAATAAGATTTTGAATAAATTGGTTTTATGCGATGGAGCACATGAGACACGATCGATCATGTGACACAATCGAGCACATATATCTTCTTTGTCAGATAGATTCATTCGAGCGAGGGTGAACCAGCAAAGTAGGAACATAAAATCTCTAATTGGTAATGTGGCACAGAATGATAGGGTGGGATGGAACACGTAGTAAGATGAATTTCCCGGCCACCGTAACTGAACTGATTGAAACGTTTAAACAGGGAAAAGAGAAATTAAAGACAAGAAAAGGTAGGGAGAGTAAGATATGATTGAATTAAAGAATGAGCTAAGTAAGGTCCACCATAAAGTTGATGCATGACACATGGTACAGGCCCAGTCACTTAAAAATCAAAATGGCCAAAACCAAATGATATATATATATATGTATATATCTAGGACGGCATTATGGGGCAATCATTGGCTAATACATAAGGTTTTCAGCCACTAGATAGAATGAAAATTGAAAAGCAATGTATAATAAATGGAATCATATCTAAGAGGTCGAATTGGCGTCCCATGCCCATGTAATGAACGACGATCAATCATTTCATTGACGTTAGGATAAATTAAAACATGATAAAGCAATAGAAGAAGACAGGGTTTGATGGTTGACAAACACTATAATGGGGTTAGAGGGTCATTAAAAGCTGCCCAACAAGTGGTGTATTGCATCACCCTTATCTATGCATGGTGGCGCATCAGCTTGTAGGATTGAGCACGGGAACAAACCAACCAAGTATTGTGCATGGCAAGGTTATCTTTCAACACAATCATAGGCAACTTTTAGAGCAACCTTCCCTCACTTATTTGCGTAAAGCCTTCAAATGCTTATCTTGAGACTCATAGTCATCAACATCCTTTGGTGCATTATCTCTCTCTCTCTCTCTCTCACTTTGGCCCATTCTTTCGTTTCACGTTTAGTTAGTGCATTTTCCTCTGCCTACCGTTTCCCTTTAATTGAGTTTATCCCCCCACTCCCAAAATTGCAAAATTGAATTAATCATTTGAAACAAATCCTTCATAATTTTCGTCCCTAGTTCAGAACACGACATTTGATTAAAAGCATACACGAATTAACGACACATACACAAAAGGTTCAAGCTTTTCCTATGGAGAATTGACACAAAGCAAGTTAAAAAAAGAAAATACAAATCCCAACTTTGTCTTCTTTAAATTTCCTCCCCCTATATGCCTTTTAATTTTGAGACGATCAGTGTGTCTACCTTGCAAGGGTGGTTAGCACGAAACATGAAGTGGTGGGGGCAACATAAATCAGCGTGTTTTATGTGATTTGATACAAAATATCAGATTCAATTCCCTAGGAGAATTAAACATTTTTTTCTTCTAAAAACAAGAAAAATAATATTTGGACACCTTTTGAGTATAACGACCTAAATAAAAATAAAAGAAATAAAAAATAAATGATTAATATAATTAGTGATATAATGTAATAAGAAAAAAATTAATAAAAAAAATGTCAAAAGTAGTGTTTATATTTATTAGGTGTTCAAAAATCAATATTCTAAAAAAAAAAAAGTGCAACAATGATATGCCCATGAAGTGCACATGCACTTAATTAACCTCTGATCAGTACAATTGCTCAAACCCTCAAATCACTATCCGGGACAGATTTCAGTAAGAACAAACTCCTAGTTAGTTAACCGGTAGCACGAGACACTAGTGAAAAAAAGGGAAAAAGTTTTTTTTTAAAAAAATAATACTTAAAAAAAATGCTAAGGCGGGGAAGGTGCAAGCAAAGGAAGACAAATAGACATGCATGGATTCCCTTGGCCATGAGCAATTCACTTTTACGTTTCATCGTGAAAACTTTTTTTTTCTTCTTCTGTTTTGACTTTGTCCTATATATCTTAGGTTTATAGTTTGAGCAAACGCGCTTAAGTAAATTTTAATTAATTAAGAGTCAATATAGCTTTGGAGTTCTAATCCGTAGGTTTTACAATTTCTAATTATTGGAATTGCTTTATTATCTTTACACTTTCCTTTTAAGATGGAATCGGATCGAGCCCGATTAGATTAGTATCCTATATTCATGCATAGTGTCCGCGTTTTTGTCCTTAACGTGGAACAATGCTGTCATCAAAATATACAAAATTTTAATTTTTTAATAAACTTTTAGGAGGGCTTAACTGCCCCCTTCCGTGGCACATGAAAAGCAAAGTGATCCCACTTCTCCGTCGCTTTAATCACTTATGATAAACTTTTAATTATATATGATTTGACAATTATACACCAATACAATTTGACATACTTAGGATAATGATGGATGATTAAATTGCAAACATATGTAAATGAATAACTAAGTAGTGAAGACACTAAATTACTAAAATAATTCATTTTCATTACTTGAACATTAATTACGTATACAAGGGAAAAGAGAATTGAAATGAGTTTGACTGAGGGATGGATACACTGAGAGAAGAGAATATACTACGTTACACGTAGTAGTACAATATGAGAGTGATATGGGCCAAATTAATAGAGGCTAAGACCTAAGCGTGTCTTGCGCCAACAGTTACAGCTACCCGAACAGGCAAACTTAAACCACACCTTTACATTAATCAAACCAAACACTTATACCAAAGACTACGTACTATTCTTGCATTGTAGATAGGAGTGCTACTAGATGTGACCCCACTCAGTAAAGTAATTGAACGTTTAGGTTATTTTCTTTTTTTTCTTTTTTTTTTTTAACTTTTATATCATTGATCTCTTGTTTCTCCACATTCATATAATCTCAATGGTGAATTCAGACTTTGCCAACAGCACCACCAGTAGCTGCATGATTCGGTTCCATTGTTCCCATCTTCACAACGTCAATGATGTGGCCACCATTCAATTCTTGAGCTTTCACTGGCTCCTCTAATGCCACTGGGGTGGCGTTTCTGTACATCAAATACAGCACCATCTGCATTATGCCGAAGAGAAACCCAAGTGTGTTTGGAAGCTGCATCATCCAAATGCAAACATTAATTAACTAATTCATCTTTTTTCAATCAAACTTTATATATATCCTCTTTATCCAAAAAGAAGAGAAAGAATCAAATTCATTAAATTGTCCTACATATAAAAGTTGTTATGAATAAATAATTATGTACTTAGGAATATGGGGTGTCCATATTGCACTTGGATTTATTCATGGGAACCCCGCATTAACGGAGCACGCAAACATTTAATTAATTTTGTACTATTATTGATTCGACATTATCATATATAAAGCAAAATGAAAAACTAAAGGGGTTTCCCAAAAAGGAACTGACAAAGTGAGCAAGACACGCATGCGCCTTTGAAAGAATAATACAATAATAGTTCCAAGGTAAAAAAATTAATGAATATGCTCCTAACCGTACGTAGGAGTATAGCATTGAACTTACAGCAACGTAATAATCCCTGAGGAGAAGGCCATAGAAGAACCACATAACAGCATTGATGGTTAAAAACATGGACAAAGTAAATGGCATGTATTCCACGCTCCTCGTCCTTATCACTCGCCTCTGCATGTATTGATCATAACAATTCAATTAATCATTGGCTCGTGTATAAAATAAAAACTACAAAGATTAAAAATAATGAAGTTTCTACTCCAAATTTTATAAATAAACTACTAGTATTAATTAGGTTTTGTAAAATTCTTACAATAATGAAGAGAGGCGCAGCAAAGACACTTATGTTGAAAACAAGGCAAATCCATCCTATGATAGCTAGACGCTTTGCTCCCTTTGACAGGTAGAGGGTTGATAGAAGCATGGCTCCGAACCCAAACACATTCAGCAATAGAAGAAGCTTGATGGTTGTAAACTGTGATCCCGGCCACGAAAAAGATAATAAATATTACAATAAATCTAAAGATTTTGTTTTAGTTTAAAAGTTATATATAAAGAAAATAAATTATGAAAACTATAAAGGAAGGTTATATAAGATAAATACCCTAGGCTTCCTTGGGGCATAAAATAGGAAGATTGCAAGGTAAATTGACTCCACAACAATTCCAAAGGTGTTAATAGTAATGAGAAGTAGGGCAGCTTCCCTTTTCACGAATGCATAGTAAATCCAAAGCATTGCACTGAACAGTGCAACAACATATGGAAGTGACTGGAACCCTTCAGTGGATTTCTTCTTGTAGATTTGGTAAAAGGTTGGCCTGCACGCAGATATTTATATAGTTGATGAAATTACTTCAAATAGCCTGCTCAAATATTAATTATAAAGAGTATGCTAAAACCAAAAAAAAAAAAAAAAAACACGTACAATGGAGCAAGGAACACTCCAAAGGAGATGATGTTGCCTGTAAAACAAACAGCAAAAAGAAACATCCATCAGCACTTGTGAAAAAAATTGTATCTAACCACAAATTTTGTTCAATTCTGCCTAAATATATATATTTGATATCTTAGTGTTGCATGATTGGAGTTGATAAACTTCAAATGTAATAACATGATATTTTTTTTATATTAAAAGCGCACCTACTAATTAAATATATTGCTATATCCTATGTTCCTAACCGCATTAGAGTTGAAATTAGAAACTTTCCTTGCAATATGCATGTTGCCTATAAGGTTTTTGTTAATGCTGGCTAAAGTTCTACCTATTGCTATAGTAACAAATAATAAAGTAATAATACGATTCTAAATAGAAAAAGTTTGACATCAACTTTAAGGATTAATTGGCGAGGATGTACGTAATAATCGGAAGCTATGCTCAACCATCATACTAAATTACTAGATGAAAAAAGAGGTTAAGTAAGATGATGATGAATAATGTGGCGTGATATAGAGAGGGAAGTGGATTATAATTGAAGGTGCCAAACGTTAATATTGAAAGAGTTAAAAACTAAAAGACTATAGGTAGCTAGTATATACCCAAAAGGCCGAACACAAAAGCCCAAGACTCGCGATGCATGGTCATCTCTTGAATCTAACAGAACTTTTGGAATAGTGCTCTCTCTAGATTTGTGTCACTCTCAAAGTGAAACCCTGAGTTCAAGTTCTCTCTCTCTCTAAATCCCACGAATTCGTATGCATATAGTGGAAGGGTATTTATAGGGGGAAAAAAGGTATGGAGAGCTCGGTCAACTTGCAAACGGGAATGCGATGCATCAATTTAGCTTTAACACACTTTCCAGTTGTTCCTCCAAAACGCCATTTGCTTTAACACTATCCAAACAGCTTTCTTACCCTATTACCCTCTTTAACCTCATTTGTATAATCTCTACTACACATACGCCCTCACACGGGGTAAATCATGTAAGATAGTACTATTACTGGTACATACAAAAAATTCCCATGGCCCACCATGGTTCTTTCTGATGTGTCACCCACCAAGTGGCTTAAAGCCATACAACTCATACTTTGGAACCTGGGTTTATATACTTGAATCACCTAGCTTCCTTCCCCTTCCTAAGGGTCAGGGTGTCACTCCTCTATTTCTCCCAATTAAATAGACCTTTACCACAAAAATGTTACGGTGGTAACCCCCAATATTACCGTCTTTGGCATTATTTGCACTATGATTCCGGGTCCACCTTGCGAACTATAGTTAGTGACAGGCAAATGAATTTCCGCTACTCTTTATGCAGATATTAATAATAAACGTGTTTCTCTTTTTTATTTCTTTTTAATAATTGGGCAGCCAACCACCAAAAGTTTCAAATGAGGAGCATGATGTAACGTCCATCTTCGAATTATTCTAATGTTTTATTTATATTCTAGCTCCGTCCAATTTCCTTCCATTCTCAATGACAACGTTAATTATCTTAAATGGATTAATTAATCAATAACTTAATAATTCTTTTGTTTAATACACATATATAACTTTTTGTTAACATGATATTTTCAACTTGTAACCAAAACTAAAATATTTGGACGAGAAATAACCAAGAAATTAAAGACGAATAAACCAATTCCCAGCTATATTTATTCATTAATTAACTTTATTTAAAAGTTTGGAATTCTTGTACATAGCACTATCCCATAATTGGCCTGCTTCTGGTCCTCCACACCACCTTCCTTATACATATTCGTTTTTTCTTTCTTTTTATCTGCTCTTCCACAATAGGATTTTTATTTGTAAAACAACAATTCGGTACTAATTATTTTTACGTGAAAAATGTTATCAATAAATTTTTAAACAATCGGGAGTTAAATTGGTGTATGAGTTATGAGGAGACTAAATGATATTTGAAGAGAAAAAAAAATTGCACACACATCTCAAGATTTTATAAAATTATACAAATATTTCTATATTTTTAACCATTATAATTATTATTTTTTGTAAGAAGTGTTAGTATAATATATAAAGGAGTAATAGTGTAATGACTATAAACAATAAAGATGTTAGTGTAACATATAGGAAAATGTCAGTATATATTTTTTAAAATTAAAAAATATTAATATAGGATAAAAAATAATAGGAGTATTTGTGTAATTTTATAAAATTCTAGAAAATATTTATGTAATTTACTAAAAAAATAGTTGAAAAAGATAAAAATTCAGTCTTCTGCATTTTTACAAATATAATTTTCACCAAAATTATTCTATATCATTCAATATATTCCATTTTTTTCCAAAAAATTTTAATTAAAGTTAAAGTAAGTCATGAAAGAGAATCAATCATAAGAATCAATTAAGTAGACCATTGATGTGTTATGTTTTACATCATATTTAGCATGTTGTTTTACTTTTTATTTATATGCATTTTTTTTTTTTGTAGATTTAGGCATACTGTTTTTGCTGATTTTCTATTGTTTCTTTTTAGGACATGATACTCCTTTGTATGTGTTTTTGGTTTTAAAAAAAAAAGTTTTTTGAGAGTAATTTTATTTTGAATATAAAAGAATGAAAACACACAAGAAGTGAGTTTAAGAATACAATGAAACTTAATTATAATAGAAAAGTTCAAAATCAAGATGTGACAATTAAAAAGTATCACAATCATAAATAAAATTAAAAAAAATAAAGGAAAATACAAATTAAAGGACACCACATTCAAGGTGTGGTGTCTCCCATGGGTGTGGCAACATAAGTATTAATTTTTATGTGTTTTCTTATTTTGTATGGATTTAGATTTTTTTGTGGCCCTAAATATAAATAGTTCTTTTAGGGATTATTTAAGACTTTGAACCTTGATGATTAAACAACTTAGAATAAAGATATTATTTATCTTTTGTTTATCTTGTACCTCAATTTAGATGTTGTTTCCTATTTTTTGTATTTTCTTCGTGATTAATTTAAATAGTAATATTATTTTTATAATTGAATGTAGTCCTTTTTTATATTTTTAATTGATATAGTTTAGTTTTATTTTTATATGTGAAGTTTGAATTTCTTATTATGATTCTTTTTCTATTGAATTTATTTATGTAAATTTATTTATCATCATTTTGTATAATTTTAAATATTTTGGAGAAGTACTGAAAAGTAAACTTAAAAGTTGTTTCTATAAAAAAGAGACTTTAAATTATAAAAATAGATTTAATTTTTTAACTATCAACTGAATTAACAAAAAGCGTAAATAATCCAAGTGTTAGACGTTATTACTAAATATTGTTACAACAATTTCAAAATGAAATTCCTCCGCATGTCCAACATAATTTCTTAATGAATTTTCTGAGCAATTTTAACATTCAACGCGATCTCTCTTCCGTTTGAAAACTGCTCACCTTCCTCTGGCATTTTCAGATGAATACACACTCTTCCTTTCACTACAATAATTATTTGTTTTCACCTTCATTGACAAAGTCCTCAAAAATCTACCTTCACTCTCCATCCCTTCCTCCTTCTCTGTGAGAATAACATGACATGAATAAACCCAAACTCAAATTCGTAATTAAAGCATAAAAAGAGGAATCCGTGGCACAATCCTCTAGCATGGCCAAATGACTTTCCTCATCGGTGTTGTCAACATAATTTGTCTGTCTGACTTTCACCCTCCATCTCAAAGTTTTTGATGGCAGCAGCGAGAGTCTTTATGGGTGTCATCATTCAAATGTGCCACTACCAATTACCACGGGAATGTCCTCTTGGCTTTCCCTTCTTATACCATCCCATACATACCTAAGTACCTGATGCATTTGCAATCCAGTAGACCCATTACCTAACTTAACTTATAGCTCAAATTGATGGCATCGACATAAATTAACACCTATTCAGTTTGATTTGGTTTTGGAGTCGACCATGAGGGGCTGTTGGGTGTATGTTCTCATATATATTGGTGTGAGTACTATCGATTATATTAAACAGTTTTAATCTTTTTAGTAACCAAAAAGAAAAATGCTACATTTTCCATTTTAAATGAAAAAGGTATAGAATCGGCCCAGTTGAGACCAAATTAAATTGTAATTAGATACACGACCAAATTTGTGATGGTGCACTGTAATGCACTGGAGGAAAGTGTACACTATATGTAGAGTGAACCCACTTGCATTGGTTTTGCAGGATTCCGGAGAAGTTTGAGAGATACCCTTCCCATTCGTAAAATCCTGAATCGCACTAGCAAACTAGCTATAGGATATCTTCTTTTTGATGTGTAATCGCATTAGATGGTTCGGATATTAACTTGTTTGGCATAAAGGAGGGGATTCAACGGTGGATAAACAAACTCAGCTTCGTTATGGAGAATATGCTGTCTTACTTAAACAAGAAAGGCCTTTGCTTGTTGACCTAGGTATCAGCCGCAATGCACACTACAACTTCTCAATTAATTACTGGCTGGGTTCAACCAGCTATATACTAGTGACTAGTGAGTGTCACTCTGAAATTGGACTTTGTCACATTTTAGCCACAGCCAATACTCACTCACTAGCATGAATACGAATATAGGTATTCCTATTTCCAAAATGAATTAAAAACTCATATTATATTGTTGCCAAAAGCTCCAATCCCTTATCCATATCACCCATTTATACATTCGCCTCCACCTTCGCAAAAAGCTAGGAATACAAAGTTATCTAGTTACATTAACTCGTAACTATGTGTAGATATATACATACATATATAATAATTCCAAAAGTGTATTTGGGGTTTTGGTTTTTCTTAGTTTTAATGACCTTAGCTTGGGTAAACACATGTTTACCCAACAAAAAATATAAGATAAAGACAGGTGCCACGGCATAAATTAATTAATTAAAATTATGTGATAAATTTTCAATAATTCAGCGAGACTTTAAGTTAGTGTTAGATTCTATTCCTAGTTGAAAATGGAAGTATTGCGATGGCTGAAGGGAGGTGACATAGGTTAGACCCCTCCACCCCAAAAGGAAAGGATAATGATGATTTTTTTTTTTTCACTCTGTATGTATGTGTTCAGTACGAAGGAACTCGTAAGGGTTTTCGTTTCAAAAATTATTTTTATGATGTCAGCTTAGTTTTTAATTGAATCAATCATGAATAAAGGATATGATATTATCTACGAGTGCATGGCTGCAAAATATTTTAATAGAAAATAAAGATTCACTTTTTCTGTTTTGTATATCGCCATTACAAAGTGAAGAAGAGCACCCTGTATATACCCACTACTTTGGATATGAACCATGTGAAAAAACAGTATCCGGTGGTGCCTACAGGAGAATTAATTGAATGTAATCTCCTATGAGGTAGGACACATTTTTATTACATAATTATCAAAGCAATAGCTAAAAGAGCAAAAAAAGTGGAAGACAAGATCATGTTTAACTTTAATTTTTTTATCATCGATGATGTAAGAAAATGTGAATTATTATTGCAACATATAGAATAGATTCCAATTTCCAAAAGTGTTCCTTATCATAATGTACGTGAAACTTGAGGGGGGTTTTCTTTATCATAAGTTTCGAATTGAAAATGAAAGAGATTTTTTTTTTTTTTCATTTTAGGGTTAAGGAAAAAAACAATTATATATATATATATATATATAATTAGCAAAAGCTGAATCAAATCAACCAATATTCTCACTAATTAATATGGATATATACAAATTAATATTCGACTAACAGGTTTTACTATTTTATTGATTTAATGATTTGCCTCAAGTTGAATGATATAATATAATTTAATCAAAGCTACACACACTTTTATTTAAACTTTTATATTATTACTTTATCTTCTAACGAAATATAATTGAATATCAATATAAAAAAATTCAACCGTTAACTAATAAAAAAAATTATTATTGATATTAAAATAATTATTATAAAAATAATAAATTTAAGACATATGAAGATTTGTGATTTAATATATATTATAAAAATATTTTACGTTACAAGTTTATAGTTTCTTTTCTCTAATTAAATAAATTTATTTTTGTTTATATTTTTTTGAAAATAAATTATCTTTTAAAAAACATCTAAATAAATAAATTAATTAAAATAATCTAATCTAAATACAGAGTAAGCACTAAACTGTGCGGATTTAGAGTAGATTATTTTAAAAGATTTTTTCAAGTTTTCTTAATAAAATCTTAAAAGATGATCATTTACATAAAAATTACAATCAAGCTCTCTTTTTATTTGTATAAATATATATACATATATTTAGTGGTTGTGATTTTAAGTGACTCTTTTAATCTCAGTCTTTTTTCATAGATATATTTTTATGGACAACTTTTATGAGAATATTTATTTATTGTGAAAAATAAAAATATATAAATTTTGATCATATAACAATACATAAATGATTAAGATTATAAATTAATTAATGATCAAATAAGATCACTTAAAAATATATGTATTTTTCTTTTAATGTTCACTATTCAAGTATGATTTAATAATCTAGATTTATAGTTCTATTTTTTTATAAACTAGATTTATAGTTCTTATTTCTCATAATAATCAAGTATTCTCACAAGAATCATTCTAGTTAAAATTATTTTATGTGTAGAAAGAAAAAAAAAATTATTATGAAAAAGAAAAATTATAAAAATAGATCATTAGATCTTATTAAAATGATCAAGACTTTAAAAAAAAAATACTCATGATCAAGGCTAAAAAAATCACATGTTTCAATGCAAAAATACCAAAGCAACCAAGTTGTCGCTTCTCTGTTGCATTTTGAGCAATGCGTACTTGAACATAGACTAAGTAATTACGTAACCACTAAATAATTAGTTAACTTTTAATATTGATCATCCATATATAATTATATAACTTATATTTATAGTTACCATTTATTATAAAAAAAAATCTCATGCAACGAGAATTGGATCCTATAAAAGAAAATTAATCTCACACAACATAACAAATAAAGATTCGAGGTTTTGTTGAGAGAAGTGTTCATACATTTAATGTCTAATAGTGTATCAAATAGAATTATCTCTCAAAGAAAATACCTATGAAGAAATAAAATAAAATAAAATATCACTTAAGAGAGATGTGTGTATGTGTTTATTTAATTCTAACTTGTATATTACACATATAAATTCTTATTTTTATTTAAACAAACATTACAAATGATATATAAATATTTATTTTCTTAAAATTATAATTCATAATAAATAAATATTTTTAATATATAAATTAATTTATATAATATTATATTATAACTGAACTGAATAATAAATAAATATATTTGAATATATAAATCATATTTTTATTTAAAATAATAATTTAAATTCTGATATAGTATTATTTTTAATTATTATTAATTTTTAAAAATGATTAAAAGTTAGTTTAAAAATAAAGATAAGAAAATAATAAATTATAATAAATAATCAATTAAAAATATAAACTAAAACGAAAGTAGTTTGAAATTGTTGAAAGTGGAACTTTTTAGCTGTAATTGTGAAATTAGTATGTGAAACGTAAATTCACGAAAAAGAAAAGGAGAGATTATTAAGAATGTGTATTTAAAAGAGTAAAGGAAGCAAATATTACATGGTATGTAAAACAAATATTTCTATCCCTAAATTGTCTTTGTTTTATACATAACTCGATCTAAAAAAATTACAGAGGTGCAGAGTGCTGTGCGAGAAGTCTCAAGTGTGAACTAAAAGTACTGCAAAAGCCACAAGGCGGAAAGTCAGTAAAAAAAGAGTTACTAAAATTTTGTGTGACAAACTTTATTAAAAAGCGGGAAAAAGTATATATCGATGGGCAGAGTTTAAGAATTTACAAAAACATTTTACCATTTGGATTTGTAGTCTTCTTATTTATATATTAAGTTGGTTTTAAACCATCAATCTGAGACTTTTTTTTTTTCACCCACCATCAATCATAACTTAATTGTAACTTGTCTGGATATAGGTACTAAAGTGGAGAGACTCCTTCAACAATTTTTTTTTTTCCATAAAAGTGAATTTTGGAATCAAATCTAATGCCACATACTTAAGAACATCAACTCTTTCCATTCAAACTAATACAAGTTTCTACCTTCATTGCATCCAAGTAAATGTATTTTTAACAACCAGCAAGTATCAACTACTTGAATAGAATAAATATTTTTATTAATATATTCACAAACTTAATAAAAAATAATTCAGTTTGATTGAGATAAACTTTTTTTTTCAGTTTAGATCAATTTAGATAAATTATTTTTTTCAATTTAATTTAATTTTTACACAATTCAGCTTGTTCAACCTTCTTAAACACCCTTACCTGCACTAGCAAATAATAAAAAATGCAAAATTGCATACAAAGCAATGCGAACCTTTTAAAGTTGTTCGTGATTAAGTTATTTTAATAATTTAACTATAATTATTTGATAACTACTGTATCAAGTAATTATTATAATCAAATTATAAGTAATTATAAAAAACTCCGTATAGCTGATTATATAATTAGATATATATTCATAACCTGTTATAGAATTATAACTGGTTTTAAAAATTAAAAAAAAAATTCTTATATTTATTACATTTTTATAATTAATTTTATGAATTAATAATTAATTTATATTTAATTGAAATTAATTTTAA
>JAMLFT010007204.1:0-15103 GCA_026544285.1 Pachyrhizus erosus
TTTGTAAAATTTAAAAACTAAAATATATATTTATAAAATTTAAAAATTAAAATATTTAATATAAAAATTTAAAGATTGAAAATAATAATTCATAAAAATATAAAAATGAAAAATATATTTTCTTATATAAAAAATTTCAAACTCCCAATCAAGATGCTGCTCCCTTAAGAAACGGACACCAAACCATAACCGTCACCGGTCCAAACCCAAACCAAACAAGCCTATTTTTTTATTTTTTTTATTTTGTCTTTTATCGGGTCATAAAATCCCTCTTTTTATTTTATTTTTTTAAAATAAAAAATCGATGTCGCTTGATTCGACACTTAAACCAGCGGAGAAAATAACGCTCACGTTGCGTTTAGATCTGAAAAACGCTGCTACCAATATCACCAAACCTCTTCCTTTACACAGAAATCAAACAAAGAGAAGAAGAACGATTAGATTCGCAATCCATAGCTATAGCTACCGCTGCGAACCTAACCTCGAATGACACACGCTACGACGTCGTCTCGACAACCCTCAATCAAGGTTCCTCTCTCTTCCCTCCAAAAATTTTGCTATTTCTTAGAATATTTCTTAATTCACTATTCTCTGCGTTTCGAATCAGATGGTTAGGTTATGCTCTGTTTGGTTGGTGCGGAAATAGAAATGAATTCTTAACACCTTCACACACGACTCGAACACGTTTTTCTTGTGTGTACTTGTACGTGTGCGTGTGCGTGTGTGTGTGTTTTTTTTTTTTTAAATTAATTTTGGGAGGATATAAGCTATGAATCTTTCAATTTCTCTATATTTTTTATATGTTTTTGGATTGTGAATAGGGTTAATGGCTGTGACTATGTCCAATTTGATTCGATTCGGTGGTTTTGTTTGGGTTGCAGTGTAAGAGGAGGAGGATCTGAGCGATGGCCAGGACTCATTTTTGGTGATTGCGGCGGTTACCGTGGGGAGCAAGAACGGGGTGGATCGGAAAATGGAACGGAACAAGAGCCGTACCGATCTACTCGCAGCTGGGAAAAAAAGGGTACCTGATCTTTGCAATATGAATTTCAATTCTTGCTTTGTTAAATGCGTGTGTTTGTGTGTGTGTTTGGAGGAGATAGAAGTTTAGCTTGTTTGTTTCTGGAGCGAGTTTTTCATAATTGGATTTTGGTTGGTTCCTATGAGAGAGTAAGGGAGTTGTCTAGTGTAAATTGTTGCTTGTAGAAAAGATTTTTGGATCTGAAGTGTGGGGTGTACACTGTGCTTTAGAGAGGAAAATGTGGATTTGATAACCAGTGACGAGACTATCAAGTAGCAATGGCTTAGAATTGAATTATATACCAAGACCTACAAATCATGTATGTGTGAGAGTCTAATTCCTTGTTTTGCTTGTGAGTGGTGACTATGCAAACCAAATTGTTTAGAGGATCCAAGTCCACTTGCAAGGGACTGTATCCTGTAGCATTCACCTGTTCATTTCATTTTGGAAGCCTGATGTGTAAACTTGCTTGGATTTTGATGGAGTTGGTATCATAACAGTGAGAAAGAATGGGTTTTTTTATTAAATGAAACTAGGGTCCAGAGAGAAGCCTCTTAGAAACCAATACACTGCTCCAGATATTTCAAGAGGTCTGGATCCACTCCTTACACTTCTTTCTCAATTACTAAAACTCTTAAAACTGTTTTCAGTTATTCCTATTTATAGGCAGCTGCTGGTCTGCTAATTTAAACCCACCCTTAATGGGGCCTAATCAGTTGCAGGCCTCCCCTTCCTTTTAACACAAACCCTTGTATTTCCTTGGCCAATTAACCTAACTAACTAATTATTAACATAACTAACCAACAAATAGGTATCTATTAGATTTTTCTTTTTTATTATTATATGATATGATCAGAAAGTATGTGATGTTATCTTTCTCTTTCAAATTGATTCCTTTTACTTTATGGTTGCAAAATATATAGGGTGTACAATTTACTTTTGCAGTTCTTAATTTCCACTTCCCATGTTTTCATTTTCAGCTCCAACAATTTCGTCAGAAGAAGGATAGTAAAAGTGGTAGTAGTCGTGGAAAATCATCAAAATCTGCTAAACCTCAGCTACCTGATTCTGATTCTGATGCTGCAAGTCGTGCCTCAATTTCAATGGTATCATCTCAAATTACTGATGGAAATGTTGAAGCTGACAGTCACTCCAATACGGAATCATCAGAGTTACAATCTGTGGCAAACTCATTAGCTCCTGACAATATTGATCCGTCATTAGTGGTCAGTACATATGATACAGGCAATGAAACTGTATTGGATTCTAATGCCGAGGTAGCACATCAAGTTCACGGGGTACGAGAGAATGATTCTGAGTTATCTGCCCAAAATCAAGGGGAAATCGCTCAAGACTCGGGTGCTGATGTGCCAGAGGATGTGTCTTTGAGAACTTCAGATAGCCTGGTTCTTGAAGGTGGAGCAACACATGATCATACATCAGTACCTGTTGGCATTTTGTCCCCACCTGCTTCTGTTACAACTGCAGTGGGTGAGAGTCTTACAGATGAAAGAGAGGTTGAAAAGAGGGAAGAATTGTTGCTTTTATCTGAGGATATACCCAATACATATGTGATGCAAACAAGGGAAGATCAGGTAACAGATTTAGGTTGTGCTCTCTCTCTCTCTCTCTCTCTCTCTCTCTCTCTCTCTCTCTCTCCCCCCGCCTTTATTTTAATATTGAATTTTACATTTATGTTTAGGTATTTGGATATTAGTTTGGGCAGGCTGGGAAAACTAATACATGGATTTGATTTATAATTTATATTCTCATTTGTTGCTGGGTAGGGGCAATGCAGGAAGCTGATGGTTTGGACATGAAGAAATCTTATCAAAGCACTGATGCTGTGATTGATGGTCAAAAGGAGCTTCGTTTGTCTGAGGTTGGTGAGAGTGACCAGTCTCTTTTGGGAGTTGCTTTGGAGAAGACTAGAATTGAGGAGGCTTCTCGTGAAGCTGAGCAACTGGGCAAGTCCACTGAATTACTCTCCTCTCATGAGGACATTGTGTCAGATAAGCTTTCAGGTTTTGATAAAGGCCAGGGAGATGATATTGCAACTGCAGGGACTCCTATGAGGAATCTGGAGAGAGAAGCATTACAAGGTTCATCTCATGAAGAAATGCTCCTTCAGTCGTCTAATCAAGAACAGAATAGCAAAGTAGTTCTTAGTGAACAGGATGGGGGACTTCAGGAGGGGTTTAATCAGCAATGCCCTCATGTTGAATTTACAGTTGAGGATCCAACTCATGAGTTGTCAAGGGGAGCTCATGAGTTTGATCCAGCTCGACCATTGAATGTCTCCTCTGTTTTTGATGCAAACTCAATCAATCTCTTGCAGCTGGCTGAAATTATAAGGGGGCTTAATGAAGAAGAGTGTCAGTTTCTGATTGAGGCAAGAGGAACAGTGTCTAATTTGGATCCTTTAGCCAGTGGTTCAGTTCTATCAGACAATGACATTTCAGAAGCATTTCAGAGTCTCACAGAAGAGTTGTTTCTTGCAAATTTAATGAAAAATATATTTAACACTCAACTAGCTGAACAACTGGAGTTTGATGATCAGCGTCACCAGTTGGTTGATGAAATAGCTCAGCTCCATGCTTCTCATAATAAAGATAATGAGAAGAATGAACACCTTACTGAAGAACTTTCTAATTGCCATGTTGAACTACGCGATATTTCTAGCAAGAATCTAGAACTACAAAATCAATTTAATGCTGCCATGGCTGAGGTGGAAGCTCTTTCTGCCAGAGTGGTTGAGCTGCAGAATAGTTTTGACATGTCTCAAAAAGAGTCATTGGAATTGTCCACAGAGTTGGCTCACTGCAGAGGCTTGATCTCAAGTTTACAGGTGGAAAAGAAGGGCATGAATGAAACTCTTGATTTGATGATTGCTGAGAGAAATAATCTTGTGGAGGAGAAGGAATTTCATCTATCTGAAAGTAAGAATCTGGCAACTGAATTAGCTGACTTCAAGAGTTTGATGGAAGGAGTAAAAGTTGAGAATTCCAACTTACTTGACAGGATCTCTTTGGTGAATGACGAGAGGAACAAGATCGAAGCAGAGATTGAGCATCTCAAGCATGAGATTGACAGGCTATCTTTAGATTTGGTTGAAAGTAAAGATTTGGTGATAAGTCTACAGGCAGAAAATTCCAACTTAAATGGGAACCTTGCATTGTCAGCTGATAAGATTCAAAATCTTGAAGATGAGAATCAACTTGTTGTTCTTGATAATCAAAGACTGTCTTCTCAAATCACTGCCCTAAACGAGCAATTGTCTACTGAAAAGGGAGAACGAATAAGGTTTGAAGGTTACCTTGAAGAAGCCACAGTGCGCTTGGAACAAATTTCCAAGGAAAATGTATTTCTCTATAACACTTTGGATAAGCATAACGCCAAAATTGAAGAAATTGGAAAGGAACACAACCAACCATTATCTCAACCTAGGGACCTTGGAAACCAAACTTATGTTGCATATGAACAAAGTAACGGCCTTGAAATTGCAATTAATGAAGATTCTCTGCGTATGGATCAGGAGCAAGATGAAGGTGCACCAAGGGGACCACATGTGAATATACTTGAGCATGAAGTCTTTGATGATTCTTTTGGGTTTGTTTCATTGAAGGCTTGCTTGGATGAGGTGGAGAAAGTTGTGGTGAAGCTTGAAAAGACAATTAATGAGTTGCATTCTCAATCGGTATCCTCCAGCAGGTCTGGTGAGAAAATTTCTGCGCCTGTAGTATCAAAATTGATACAAGCTTTTGAGTCAAAAGGACAGGAAGATGAGCATGAAGCAGAAACAAGGAATTCCAGTGAGGTTCAGTCATCATCAAACTCATTTATGTTAACAAAAGAGCAAATTGGAAATTTGAAAAAATTGCTTTCAAAGTGGAAGCTGGATGTTCAGGTTGCGGGTGCATTATTCAAAGGGGAGCGAGACGACCGGAAAACTGGTGATGCAAAGTATGGTGATCTCAAGGACCAATTTGAAATATTGAAGCAACATTACTCAGATTTGGAAGCATCCAACATTGAACTTGCAGTTCAATATGAAACTGCAAAGCAACTTCTGGGTGATATTCAAGAAAAGAAATGTCTTCTTGAGGAATTCTGTGATGCTTTAAAGCAAGAAGATACCCGTCTCAAAGCCAAAAATAATGAACTTTATGAAAAACTTGGATATTGTCAGTCAAAAATTAGTGAATTGCATACCGAAATGAATGATGTGAAACAAATTTCAAATAATATGGCTTCTACTGTTGGCAGTCAACTGGAAAATTTGCAGAAGGAGGTGACAGAAAGGGCAATGCTACTTGAGCAAGGCTGGAATATAACTATTGCATTGATTGTTGAGTTAGTTGGGAAGCTGAAAGAATCAGTTGGTGGAACTTTGTGTACAGCTGTTTCTTCACATGCTCATGGTAACTTGGATATCCGTCATCAGTTAGAAGTTTCAGTTAATGCAGCTGCTGAAATGATTTTTGATCTGCAGAAGAAACTTGATGATACTTATTTGGAACATGAAATAATGTGCACATCATATAAAGAAATGAATTCAAAATGTGATGATCTGCTTGGAAGGAATGAATTGGCTGTTGGTCTATTGCATAAGATGTACAGTGACCTGAGGAAACTTGTGCTCAGTAATGGTGGGACTATGGATGAAGATAAGATAAATATACAAAGTGAAACGCTGCCTGATCTGCTTAACTATAATAGCTATCAGCCCATCTTGAAACATCTTGGGAATATATTGACCGAGAAGCTGGATCTCGAGTCTGTTACCAAGGAGATGAAGTCAGAGTTGATGCATAGGGAAACAGAATTGGAAGAATTGAAGATAAAGTGCCTTAATTTAAATTCTGTTAGTAAGCTAATAGAAGATGTGGCGGGCGTGCTGAATGCAGACATTTCAAAGATCGACATAAATCAATCGCCCCTTTCTTGCTTAGATTCATTAGTGTCTAGTCTTGTACAGAAAACCAGAGAGGCTGAAATCCAGTATCACATGACTAAAGAAGGATATGGATCTAAGGAGATGGAATTGGCTGAATTGAAGGAAAAAATGCATTATCTAGACACACTTCGTCTTGAGAATGAAAATGAAATCCTTGTTCTGAAGGAAAGCTTACATCAGGCAGAGGAAGCTCTTACTGCTGCTCATTCTGAATTACACAAGAAAGCAAATGAACTTGAGCATTCAGAACAGCGGGTGTCCTCAATTCGGGAGAAACTTAGCATAGCTGTTGCCAAAGGAAAAGGGTTGGTTGTACAGCGAGATGGCCTCAAGCAATCCTTGGCAGAGACATCCAGTGAATTGGAAAGATGTTTGCAAGAGTTACAGTTGAAAGATACAAGACTTCATGAGGTGGAAACAAAACTTAAGACATATGCAGAGGCTGGTGAGCGTGTTGAAGCTCTGGAATCTGAGCTTTCTTATATCCGTAATTCATCTAATGCTTTGAGAGAGTCATTTCTTCTTAAAGATTCAATGCTTCAGAGGATAGAAGAGATATTGGAAGACCTAGATCTGCCAGAGCAGTTTCATTCAAGAGATATAATTGAAAAGATTGATTGGTTGGCTGGTTCAGTTTCTGGAACCTCATTGCCATTGAATGATTGGGAACAGAAGGATGCTGTGGGAGGAGGCTCATACTCTGATGCTGGGTATGTTGATAGTCAGCTACAACCAGATTCAGATGATTTTAGAAAAGAATTTGAGGAGTTGCAGAGTAAGTATTACGGGTTGGCTGAGCAAAATGAAATGCTGGAGCAATCATTGATGGAAAGAAACAGCTTAGTTCAGAGATGGGAAGAGCTTGTAAATAGGGTTGAAATGCCTTCTCATTTGCAGTCTATGGAGACAGAGGATAAGATTGAATGTATAGGTAGAGCACTTACTGAGGCTAATCATCATATAGATTCTCTGCAGCTGAAGATTGAAAAATATGATAGCTATATTGGATTTCTAAATGCTGATCTGGAAGAGTCTCAAAGGACAGTGTCTGCTCTTCGAGAAGACCTTAGTGCTCTTACATCTGAAAGAGAGCACCTTTCTGAGAAAATGGAGTCTTTGGTGTATGAGTATGAGAAACTATTATTGCAGACAAGGGAGGCTGAACTTGAGAATGAAAAGCTGCATGATGAAATGGCTAGTTTGAAGGATAAATTGGAACACAAAACTGCAATTGAAGAACAAATTTTCACTATTGATGGCAAGATCAGAATGTTGCGAGACTTGGTTATTGATGCCTTGTCAGAATCTAAAACAGAA
Source organism: Pachyrhizus erosus (assembly GCA_026544285.1). Taxonomy (NCBI): domain Eukaryota; kingdom Viridiplantae; phylum Streptophyta; class Magnoliopsida; order Fabales; family Fabaceae; genus Pachyrhizus; species Pachyrhizus erosus. The sequence continues at coordinate 7,296 of JAMLFT010007204.1, forward strand.
AATATGGTTTCTGGTAGTGCAGATATTGATTCCTTGGAAGAATTGCTGGGAAAGCTTGTAGAAAAGCTGAACATAGAAAGGAAACTATCAGCACAGACTAGAGATGTTGAACTTGAGAATGAAAAGCTTCATAATGAAATTTCTAGTTTGAAGGATAAATTGGAACAGAAAGCCACAATTGAAGAACAAATTTTTGCTATTGATGGTAAGATCAGAAAATTGCAAGACTTAGTTGGTGATGCCTTGTCAGAATCTGAATCAGAATATCTGGTTTCTGGTAGTGCAAATATTGATTCCTTGGAAGAATTGCTGAGAAAGCTTATAGAAAATCATGCAAATCTTTCATCAATGAGACCTGCATATGGGGTTGTAGGTGATGGACTCCATTCTCAAAAGGATGATGCTACACTTCATGAGGAAAGAAGTATAGATATGCATGATAAGGAGGTGGTAGATATTGATAGATATAAAAGAGATCTGGAGGAATCTTTAAATGAATTGATGCATGTGAAGGAGGAGAGAGATAGATCTTTGGAAAGGCAAATATCTTTATCAGGTGAAGTTGAAGCTCTGACTAAAAGAATTGAGGAATTGCAAGGGCTTCTTAATCAGGAGGAGCAGAAATCATCTTCTGTTAGAGAGAATTTATCAGGTGAAGTTGAAGCTCTGACTAAAAGAATTGAGGAATTGCAAGGGCTTCATAGTCAGGAGGAGCAGAAATCAGCTTCTGTTAGAGAGAAGTTATCAGGTGAAGTTGAAGCTCTGACTAAAAGAATTGAGGAATTGCAAGGGCTTCTTAATCAGGAGGAGCAGAAATCAGCTTCTGTTAGAGAGAAGTTAAATGTTGCAGTCAGGAAAGGGAAGTCATTGGTGCAACAACGAGACAGTCTAAAACAAACCATTGAAGAGATGACTGTTGAGATGGAACACTTGAAATCTGAGATAAACAACTGGGAAAACACTCTTGCAGAGCATGAACAGAAGTTGAGACATCTGTCAACCTACCCGGATAGGTTAGAAGCTCTTGAATCTGAGAGTTTGCTTTTGAAGAAACATTTGGAAGAAACTGAGCGCCATTTGCAGGAGCAAGAATTTTCTTTGAAACTGATTTTGAATAAGTTAGGTGAGATTGAGGTTGATGGTGAGGGTCATATAAGTGATCCAGTGAAGAAGTTGGAATGGGTTGGGAAATTATGCTCTGATCTGCATAGTGCTGTGGCATCTTTAGAGCAAGAATCCAGGAAATCTAAAAGAGCATCAGAACTCCTCTTGGCAGAATTAAATGAGGTACAAGAAAGGAATGATAGTTTTCAGGAGGAGCTTGCAAAGGTGAATGCTGAACTTGTGGATCTCAGAAGAGAAAGAGATTCAGCTGATGCTGCCAAACTGGAAGCGCTTGCACATCTTGAAAAGTTATCAGCCTTGCATGAGGAGGGGAAAAAGAGCCATTTCAATGACATCATGGAATTAAAATCTAGTATGAACCAAGTCTGCAAAAGCTTTGGTGAGGTTCAAAATTTACTGTGTAATGCTTTTTTCTTGGATTTGGAATCTTATCGGAAACTGGAGGCTGGTCTTGAGTCATGTATGAAAGGAAACAATGCTACAAATGTGGTGGATTCATCTGTCACCAATGAAAATGATGGCATTTTACACTGGTCATCTCCTAATAAGGTATTAATATCACATGGGTATTCAACTAGTTTAAAATTATATTTTACATAAATTTTTTATATTTTCTGTATTTCTACTTCAACTGTCTTTCATGTGGTATGCTATGATAATGAGAATGTGAGAATAACAAATATATCATGCAATGCAGTTGGCTGGTGTGTGACACAATGTGCTAGTTTAAATTATTGTACAATTTTAAATTTTTGGGGTGTATGGGTGGTCTTTATTATTGCTTTATGTACCATTTGAATATGCTATTGATCTCTATTGTATCTGGTTCGCTCTGTATGCATCATTTTCAAGGTTGTTCTTTTGTGCTTACAGATGTTAATAGGATAAGGTTGTGTTCCTGGCCTAGGTTTGATGTTCTTTGAATGGTTATTTCTAGGAAATTTCCTTTTCTGATGCGCTGGTGGATTGAACAGCTTTATTGCATCTTTGAGATCTCTAGGTTCATTATTTTATGTTATTTTTGTAGTTTCTGTTTCCTCAACCATCATTATAATGTCATAGATATTTGTAAATGAACACTGACTTTTCAAACTAGAACAAATTCAGCAGTGGAAAGTGGAGACATCTGTTGTTTTTGGTTCCCTCGTTTTTGTGCATGTTTATCAGTATGTTGGTGGCATTACTTTCAATCACTTGTTTCTTGAAAGTAATTTTCTTCATTTTTTTAGTTATGTGAAATATGTTATAATGTGTTTTTAAATTAAGATTAATTGGAAATTCAGCTACATTGTTATCCTAGCATTTAAGTCTGTAATTAGAAGTGGAACATATTTATATTATATATATGGAATGTTGCAACTGCAATTCCAAATCAAAAACTCTGCTTCTCTGTTTCAAGTTTGTGACTCAAATTTTATTCCTTGCATTATGTGCCTTTGGTTTGTGTCATTTAATAGATTTTTCATGTCAAGGCTTAATTGCACTCCTTGTTATTACTATTTTGTGTAATTTGACCTAGTTTCCTTCCTAAATATTTATGATATTTGTTCTCCAGAAGAATCATGTGTCTGCAGATCCTTGGTCAGATTTTGACACAATTGACCACTATGATGATAATGCTATAGTTGAAATTTCTGGTTTATTTGGGCATCAACTGCAAGAGCTCATGGCGGAGGTCAGTTCTCTTAAGGAAAGAATAAACATGCACTTGAGTTTGGTACAGGAGCAAGATAAAACTCTATCTAAACTAATGGCAAGTATTCAAAGGGAAATGACTTCCCAAAGAGAGTCGTGTGAAACCATGAAGAAAGAATTAAGTGAGCAAGATGGGAAACTTATTACATTACGTGGGAACATTGCCTACCTTTACGAAGCATGCATTAATTCTGTCATTGTACTTGAAAATGGAAAAGCTGACCTGGTTGGAGAGAAGGTTGAATCTTCAGATCTAGGAATTAACTTGGAAACACGTTCACTTGAGGAATGTATTAAAACTATGACAGATAGATTGATGTTGGCTGCAAAAGGGTTTGATAGTATAAAAACTGAATTTTTAGATGCTAATCAAAAGGAAATGAAGGCTACCATAACAAATATGCAGAGAGAGCTTCAGGAGAAGGATGTTCAAAGAGATAGGATTTGCTCAGAACTGGTAAAACAGATCAAGGATGCTGAAGCTGCTGCAAACAGTTACTCTCAAGATCTTCAAGCTTTTAGGATTCAAGAACATAATTTAAAGAAAGAGTTGGAAGCGATTGAGGAAGAAAGGAAGACACTGGAACAGAGAGTGAATGAGCTGCAGGATAGGCAAGAAACTGCAGCTGAATTAGAGGAGAAAGTGAGATCTCAGACTGGTTTATTGGGTGCCAAAGACCAAGGTGGGCTTTGTCTGATTCCTTGTCTTTTAAGAAGTAATCTTGTAATATTTCTTTTATGAATGAGAAACTTACAATATTTGTGGAACTTAATGGTTTATTGCAGAAATTGATGCACTAATGCATGCACTTGATGAGGAAGAAACGCAGATGGAAGAATTGACTAATAAGATTGTGGATCTTGAAAAGGTTGTTCAACAAAAGAATCAAGAGATTGAGAACCTTGAATCTTCCCGTGGTAAGGTTATGAAAAAGCTTTCCATAACTGTTAGCAAGTTTGATGAGCTTCACCAGCTGTCTGCAAGTCTCCTTTCTGAGGTTGAAAAGCTCCAATCCCAGTTGCAAGACAGAGATACTGAAATTTCTTTCTTGAGGCAAGAGGTTACTAGATGCACTAATGATGTTCTTCTTGCATCACAAATGAGCAACCAGAGTTCTAATGAGATCTTTGAGTTCTTGATGTGGGTTGACACAATTGTGTCTCATGATGGGGTGCTTGATATACATCCTGATATGAAGAACAACAGTAAGGTTCATGAATGCAAAGAAATACTTCATAAGAAGCTTACATCTTTATTGTCAGAATTGGAGAATCTAAGGGGAGTTGCAGAAAGCAAGGATGCAATGTTGCAAATAGAAAGGAGTAAGGTGGAAGAATTGAACCACAAAACAGAAACTCTCGAGACATCCTTACACGAGAAAGAGTTGCAACTGAATTTGCTTGAAGGTGTGGAAGAAAATGGAAAGGGGGCTGGCACAAGCTCAGAAATTATGGAGGTAGAACCAGTGGTGAGGAAGTCAATTATTTGTTTAATAGTTGATTATTCACACTACTACAAGAATCTAATACTAAATCTGGATTAAATAAAATTCTTATTCAAATTAGAACTTCATTATACTTGTCAACTTAGAACAGACAGATATATTCTAGCAGTTTGAAAGTTCGTTTTTATTGTAGAGTTATCTTGGTTTAAATGTGTACTTTCTCTCTTCTGACACAACCTTTTTACTCTGATTAAATATGATAATTATTACTTGCTTTTAAAAACAATAAATAAAACTATGTAAAAGGAAATTAAAGATACTTTCTTTTTGGTCAACATGACATTGACACAGTTATTGTTGATTTGAATTTGAAGGGATTGAATTTATTTGCCTTTTGTTTTTGTAGATGAATGAGTGGTCGTCATCAGGTGCTTTTGTAACACCTCAAGTTCGCAGTTTGCGCAAAGGCAATAGTGATCATATTGCTATTGCTGTAGATTCCGACCCTGGTAGTACTGGTAGGATAGAAGATGAAGAGGATGACAAAGGTAATTCTGCACTACCAAACCTATGTACTGGCTTCTGGTGCTTTTGGCATCGCCTTATGGTTCCTTTTATTTAGTTCTGGTTTCCCACTTTTTGTTGCAGTCCATGGTTTCAAATCCCTCACAACATCCAAAATTGTCCCAAGATTTACTAGACCTTTGACTGACTTGATTGATGGCTTGTGGTATGTATATTTTTCCCTATGTTTTCATGGTTTTAAATTTCTTTCAATTTGATGATGGGTTTGCGTTTGTATTCTTGCAGGGTTTCTTGTGATCGGACTCTAATGAGACAGCCTGTCTTACGGCTTGGAATTATACTTTATTGGGCCATAATGCACGCACTCCTTACATTTTTTGTTGTTTGAGGTGAGAGGCCCTGATTTGGCCTTTGTATGATTAAGCCGGCCACAGGAAATGCCACCTTTGTAGATTGGGGTTACATGATTGACTCCATTGATACTTGAAAAAGGGACGATGATAAGTTGTACAGTATCTTCATTCTGCTTGCTTCTTGTTGCTGTGTGAGGCAGTTACAAGCATAATAAAGTTAAAGATGCAGCTGCCAGAAAGAGTTACAGGCAGAGCATTGAAGAAAAGATGAGAAAGCAGATTGCTCAATATTTGAAGAGCAATGAATGAAGAGTCAGCTCCACAAACATCCTAATTGGTGTTTTTTTTTTTTTTTTTTTAAGATATGCCTTAGGGATAGTCCTTGAAAATCTTGGGACATTCTGGTGAACAGGATAAATGACCAGTTAGGTATAATAGAAAAACGTAAGTCTTTTGAACTTTGATTAAGTTTTTTTATCTGCTTATCCATTAGAAATTTCAGTTGCCATTCTTTGTATTATCACATCAATCATAGCATCGTTGTGAATTTTTTTGGCAGCCTGTCAAGCATTAAATAGATATATATATGTAAACTCGAATTGAGCTTCATACATGCTTGCGTTTGCTTCCAAGTAGTAAATCAGCGTATGATTTCTCTGATGTTTTTTTCAAGCATTGATGATCCAACTTGGGATTGATAAACCAAGGAAATAAAAATTGTGTTAGGTACCCTCAAATATTTTGATAAATGCAAAACAAAGGATAAGTTTGGAGATGGCATACATGTTTTCAAAATTTTGTTAAACTTTCATGTATAGTATCTAAGCTAGTTCTTAGTTCATAAAACATTTATATATCTTAAAAGTATAGACTTTGTGCCTAAATAGTTTATCCATTTGTAAGATGATAAAATAAAAGTCTTTAAGCTTAAAACCTAAACACCTAACTTTTGGTGATACAAATTAAGGATTATCTTAAAAATAGGTAAAAGGATAGAAATAAGAACTTGACTCTAATTGTAACCGGTCGGCAAAATCAAAGTTGTCAAAAAAAAAAGTGATCTTAACTGCGACTTGCTAGTAAAATCAATACTATAAAGTTATGGTAAAACCAATACTATAAAGTTATTGTAAAATCAACATTATAAATTTTTTTAATCTAAGAATAAAAATGAAGTTCTCATAAAAGAAAAAACACTTAACAGTCAAATATGAGTTGCTACCCTCTACATAGATTCTTATTTATAAAAAAATAGAAAAGAAAATAAATCCTATAAATTTGAACTAAAAAATAAATCTTAATTTTAATAGAATTAAAGTTAAAATGTTTATCTCATCTAAACTAAATATAAAATAAGATTATGATTGTTAAATATCTTTTTCAAGTTCATCAACGCGTAGAAAAGTTACATTTTTTTGTGGTCTCTAATTCACTTTTTTCTTAACATTTCTTAGTTATGATCTTCAAATTGTAGGTATGAGACAATTCTTGAACATGATTTGAGTTTAGTTAAATCTTCTTTAACTTGAACCTTCTTGATGATTAAGTTTTGAAAAGTCTTTTTGCTTATTTCAGCTCCTGCTTTTGTCCATAAGTCTTCCATCCATTGAAAAGATATTTGTAATAATTAGGTCTTGTCAGGTTCATATCATTTGAGGTTGTGTCAAAGCTTAAAGAGATTTCATGTAAAATAATACTTAGGTTGATAACTTGGAGAGACTATTGTAAAGACTACCTGGGTGGAGTAAGAAGTGTTTTAAGGAAAGAATACTTATAACCTAGTTAGTTATAGGAGAACTTCGTTGGTGGACCAAGAATTGGATACAATCTAAGTGGTAGAGACAAACATATTTTTTATGACAAACACAAACGATGCAATAGAGGTAAAAACCTACACTGAATTTGAAAGTTTGTCTCATTCTTTTTTAGAAGAATAAAATATGTTTTACTTCAAAAGTCTCATATGATTTCCTTATAGTATAAAAATATAAAGAAAATGTAAGGAAGTTGTTTGTGAAGGAAAAATCAAGACTTTGAAGAAGAGTCCAAAGAAAACCAAGTCTTCTAATAACACAAATGAATCATCTAAAGTTGCAAAATTAAATTATGAAATAGCTTGTTTTCACAAAGACTTGGCTAGATTTTTAAATAGATTTAATATGTTGAAAATGCTTTCAAAATCTCATCAACATATTTTTGATAAATCTGGCTTGGGTTATAACAAAGAAGCGTCATCTTCATCAACTTCAAAGTCTTACATAACTTAATGTAACTTGTGTGGAAAAACTAAGCACCTTGAGTACAGATGCATCTATAAGAAAAGATAAAAAAAAAAAAAAAACTAAGGATACTAATGCAAAAAGATCCAAAAATATTTGGGTAGCAAAATCTTCTATTATTCCTATTACAAATATTCTTGGTAAGAAACGGTCAAGGTTTAAGCTAGGACCTAGGCAATGGCAGTTCACAATATATGACAAGAGAAAGATTTATGTTTTAGGACCTAAAGCCATTTGAAGGATTTGTTGCCTTTGGAGGCATAGACAAATGACATATAATTGATATAGGTAAAGTTGGTAAGCCTCCTTTGATGTATTCCACCCATAGATCTTGCATCAACCTTTAAGATGCTTCAAAGACTCAAAAGAAATGGATTGAAGACAGA
>JAMLFT010007205.1:0-15102 GCA_026544285.1 Pachyrhizus erosus
TAGTAGAGAAGATATAAATTGAGTAGATGAAAAAAATAAAATAAATGAAAAATAAAATAAAAATTAAAAATATTTAATTAAAGAAAAATAAAAAAGAGATGAGAAGAAACAAAGATATAAATGAAAAAAAAGTATAGTAGGTTCCAGAAATTTTCAAATTATTTTTTTTATCTAAATCACTTTAACCAAACTAACAATAATAATTTCATCTTCACAAAATTGTTCTTTTATAGTAGAAAACAAGATGTAATGAAATAATGCCATGTTCTGATGGATGAATTAAAAGTTATTAATCACTATTATTTTCTTGATTGAGGATAAGATATTTATACAAACTTTAGTCTTGTAACTAAATTTGGATTAGTTTTTAATTTAGAGTCTACTCACATTTGAAGCTTTTTTTATATAAATAAGAGACAATTCTGATCTTATTAACTGTTTTTTTATGAAATTAAGTTCAAATCTAAATTAAGATGAGATTAAAATCTATCTTAGTAATTATTACTAATCCTATAGAACCACATGTTATTGAATATTTTTTAAAAATTTCACACTCAAAATATAGTGTATATAAATAACAAACTAATTTTATTTAGTTAAGTAGATCGAAATTCAAATTCTATTGTAAAATACTGAATATGTATTACTAACTAAATTACATCTTCATTGAGATATGATATGTTATTATAAGCATGGAATCTATTTTAAAAATATATAAAAATAAATTTAAATTCTATTACAACTTTTTTCTTTCTTTCTGTCTATTACCCCTCTTGTTTCATATAATAAATATTTGATATTTTTCATGTTTTCAACACATTAAATATATTTATTTATCTTAATACTTTCTTTATAAAATACTATTAAGAAAATTTACAGGAAGAATTACAAAAGATGTAACACTACTCATTAAAATCTTTCTTCATGGCAGTTTACAGTGCAGGTATCAAACCTTAAAAACTTACACGGGTACTCTCATCTTTTAATTAACAATTAGCTAATATAATTTTTTTAAAGATATGATTGGGATAGCAAAAGGAAATAGAGTATTTGAGTCTCATAAAAACAACTTTCAGCCAAAAAGATGAGTTGTCAATAATTTTTGTATGAGAGAAGTGATTAAGCAAACTTTTATTATTGAAGTTTGTCCCTATTTGACTGATTTGTTAGTCATAATTCCCAAACAAAAAGGTTAACACTAAATAAACCCGCAATATTCGTTGTCGGTGAGTAACCACACTCTTTCTTTTCTTCTTTTCTTTTTCTTTTTCTCATTCTTTTCCTTTTGCAGCTCGTTTTCTAGTATGGATCGCAGGCATTTCCATGTTACTCTAATGCTATTATGTAAATCGAACGATGGTTTCTTTCTTAATAATAATTAATAGATGTGCCGACCCTTACTTTTTATTTTGAAAGTCACAATACTTTTCTTATGTTGAAAATTAGTTAAAGAAATGACACTTCTTTTGGTTTGTAAAACTTTAACCTAATCTATACAGTTTATATATATATATATATATTATATCTTTGAACTTTTGACCCTTCAATAACATGAAAACATATTCCAACAGACCGGGGGTGATTTCTAGGCCTAAGATATTACATTTAATATTTTTTTAATAACTTTAAGCAACAGGTTATGTATGTGTATTTGGATTTTTTTAATTTAAGTCTATAGCATACCAACAATAGCATGAGAGTAGGACAATTTTTTCTTTTGTTAAAACATGTAACAAAGAAAATAAAAGAAATTAGGGTTATGTTGGTAGTGAGAGCTTAAATAAGTTGCATAAAGTTTTTTAATTTCAACAGGGTCGACTCAAATCATAGTTTAAGCACTCTAGAAAAAAAAAAGTTTTTAATATTAGTATTTATAGAATTTTTATTATTAATTGATCTAATATAGTAGTAATGAAGATGGGCTTTTTTTTTTTTTAAGAGAATGATATTTGAACTCTACTAGGAAAAAAAAATCAAAAATTAAATTTTTTAAGACCTCTAACTTTATTTTGTCATTTTCTCTCAATTTTATTTTACGTCTTAAAATATGTTCGACTGACCCTGAATTTCAGTAAAACATATTTATTACACGCATGTTTGTTTTTGTATATTTTATATATACAAATTATCTAAAGTAAAAATGTTCTTTACACCATTTCAATTATAATACTTTATTGGCACTATCATAGAACCTTTTAAAATCAACAAATTAATCCTGGCAAGCACTTTCAACGTTAAAGAGTTGTTCTTAAAAAAACAAAACGTTAAACAGTAGCTTTTACCTTTGCTTTTATTAATTTTCCCCACCTTAACTTATCTAAGAATTTGCTTAACAAGAAAATAGAGCACACTTAAAAAAAAAAAAGAACTTATATATATGTAATGACTAATCAATAATTAATTGCGAGCAAAAGGATAACTATATAATATGCGTATTAGATAGTTATAGTTATCACATCACTGATTAGACCATCGAGACACTTATTTCCCTTATCACTCAATTATTTTAGCCCAAAAAAACGAAATACAATAAGGGGAACGCTATAAAATTCGTAACCCAAAAAAGGAAAAGGATACAAAGGGGACAAACTTCAAGTCCTATCTGTCTGTATGGAAATGGATTGGATGCCCAGTGTCCTCTGACAATTGAACAGACATGATATTGAGGTTTTGGTCCTGTTTTTAGGCAACTTGACAAATTGGGTCCACACTATCCCTTTTGTAAACTAATTGAGTTTTAAAACAGATGACATGTTTAGATCATACAAATTAAAATAAAATGATAATTTAAAAGTTAGTACAATTTATTATTATTATTATTTAATGATTATCATTTACTACTTTTGAAATTACATTTATAATATTTTGTTTTATTTTCTTATGTCCTCTATGCATTCTCTCTTCTCTATAGAGTATATATACTGCACATGAAATTAGATTTAACTCTACTAAAATGAGATAAATGAATTTTAGAAAATAAAGTATAATATTTATTATTATTTAGAAATTTTAATGACTGAAGTTATAATTAACTTAAATTTTATTATATTATTTGATTTTATTGTAATTCTTAATCATTAGTATTTTATAAATAATGATTGTGAGTATACTTTTTTTTTTAATATGTGTTTGGATTTTAATTCTATTAAAATCAATTTCAAAATCATTATTGAAGGTTAAAGTAATAAATAGTTGTTTTTAACTGTTTTAATCTTTTTATAATGATTTCAAGAGTTAAAATTAATTTTAGAAGGTACCAAATAGACTATAAAATGTATCTTCTTTTAAATGAGTCAAATCTCACCAAATTGTAAATAAAACAGTGTAAATAGAATTTTATTTATAAATATGTTCAATAAAATCTTGTCATACATTACTTAAAATTCTTTACTTTTTTGTTGGGTTAACTTCATTTTTAAGTAAAATCAAATATTTAAACATAAAGTATATAATTATAAAGGTTAAATTATTCTATACATCTTTATTCTTGAAAATTTTCAAAGAGATATATGTATTTTAAAGAATTAATTGATTCCTTATTCCTTAATAATCATTAAAATGTCGATAATATTAGTTTAAAATATAGACAACTGTAAGAATTTTAATAGACAGAGATAATACAGTTGAATATGTGTTTTTTTTTTTAATCCGCATTTCTGAACAAGTCTCATGAAAGTCTTCTGGAATCTCTATTGATGTGCAGTAGCGTCTTGATTAAAATGATTTTATAATAATCATTATCACTTCAATTCCAGATAATGATCATTAGCTATATTACTAAGTTTATTAAATGAAAAACTAAGTCTTATCAATCGACAAAAAAAAAAAACTAATTATTAATAATGTTGATGTAATAGACTTTGTTTTTTATTTTTTATTATTACATATATATCAAATCCTAAGCATCTTTCAATTCTCATGCTTTGTCTCATTAAAAGCAAAATAGAAAGAAACGAAAATAAGAGAGTGAAAATAGAAATAAAAAAAATATTATTTAGATGAATATAGAAAAAATAAATTTTTCTACTTGTTCAAATGATTAATAAAAGCATAGAAATAAATAAATCAAGTGTATGAAATTATTTTATATTAATTAAGAATTAAATTGAAACTAAAGAAATAAAATTTTACTTTATTAGTTTTTAACTTAATTTTTTTTACTATTTTTATGTTATAAAAATTTGTTTAATTTTTTAAGAAACTAAAATAAAAAATAAAATTTATTTAATATATTTAAAAAGCAAAAAATCGGAAATCATGATTGGAATTATCAATATAATAATATTGCTACCCGTTTTTACTTTTGCTCTTATAAATCCTCTTTTGTGGAGTGATGTGTCACAATAGCTTGGCGTTTTACTACCCAATTGAATTAGAGCACCGCACTTCATTTCCATTATATTTTATGGCTCCAATGGGTCAAAAGAAACTTTGGTACAATCCACTATTTTTTTTTTCTTTCTATTTTCATGTCAATCATAATGTTAACAACTATTTTTATACAATTTCACTCTTTTTCCATTTCATTTCCTCATAAATAATATAAAATATACAATCTCTTTAAATGCAAAGTGAAAAGTGTTTTTAAAAGTTTTTTTACTAAAAATATAAAACTTTTTTTAATAAAAAAATTCTCAAAAACACTTATAGTTATGTATCGAAAAAGTCTCATAGTATTAAACTCTAATACTAACCATAGAGTATATAATAACATTGACAACAAAAAATAAAAACATTTTGAATAAGAAATACATCATAGCACTTAAAGTAAAGAAAGATAGGAAAAGATATGAGAAATGTTAAAAGAATTTATTCAATATTGATAAAAAAAAATTAAAACAAGCTCGAAACAAGAAAACTTGAAAACATTTGAATATAACAAAGATTTGGAACAAAGAGAGTATTATGTTAGTTTTGTCTTGCACCTCTATAACTCAAGTATTTATAGAAAGGAATGAAATCAAAAGATACTACCTCGCTTTTGCTATATATGGTTTAATCTCGGGATTATGTGATTCTTGGTCATATAGCTCTGGGTTTCAGATGTTGTTTTCATGTGATTTCGAGTCTTGAGATATTGTTTTATATGATTTTGGAGTAAATAATTAATTTGATCCTTAAAGTATTGTAGTCTCTTTTAAATGGTCGTAATGTATTAGAAATTGTACTAAATGAATCCTGAAATATTAAAGAAATTCTTCAAATTAGTTTTAAATTTTTGCTGAAATCCATCAATTAAGAGACTAGAGTGATAAATATTAAATACTTAAGTGATTACCTCTACAATTATATTACCTTAAGAACTATTTAGAAAAGAGACAATAGTTTGAGAACAAAATTGGTAGTTTATTATATCATTTTGTCTTGGATGCACTTATCGTGTGACTTTAGCCTTGCGATGCTGCTTCCATGTAAAGTCTAAATTTTAGGATGTTTTTTTTTTTCTTGCGAGTCTAACTTGGTCAGGTTTTTAAATTATTACTTATTGTAGTTATCCATTTGTCTTGCAAAAATTGAATTCTAGCACCCTCATTCTCATTTGATTCTTCTTAATCTTGTTTGTCTTCTAATGTGGACATAATAAACCTATTTTAGTCTTTCTAAAATTTCCTTTTAAAAGGTGATCAAGATTAAAGAAATTGATTTGTATTTTTCTTGAAGAATAACGCCTTATTCTATTCTTGAATAATTTAATTTTTGCTTTTTTGAAGCCATTCTCTTACCTTTTCTTTGGTGAGTAGTTTTAGGCGAAATCGTATGGACACTAAAAGAGAATATAAATGCACATTACTGTTCCATGAGAGTGGGCTAAAATTATTTTTGCCACAATCCCAAAAGCTTTAATGAAAGAAAAAATTCCTTCCATCCAAACTCGGATTCCCGGGGGATGAAACAGACGAGCAGTAAATCAGAATCTCGGCATGTTACATAGGCAACGAAACAAAATCAAGTAAACATGAATAGTATTTTGTTACTTTCTATTTCAATTGTTTGGCTTTACAAAAGATAAAATAAAATATTCCTTTGAATTATTTAACAGAAAAATGACACAAAAATCTACGTCTATATATAATATAATCATTAAGGAAAGGATGGGGATATTTTCTTGGTGAAAAGGAACACCGCCTACAATACATTACTTGGAGCTTCCATAGTTATTATTTACTGTTCAGGGCCACCCAAACTATGTATGGTAGGTACTCAATAAAATTTTCAATCCGTTCTGTACCTAGACTTTGTACATGATACGCCAGAATTTCTATCATTAAAATGGTTGGATCCTGCTCTCTGAACAGAGTCAGTCTCCCTAAAACTACTGCTACTCCTACTTGTTAGTAACTTTCTATTCTCTATATCTGTGTCAGGATGAAAATGAGAAACACCTCCCCCACTCTTTTTAACATCCACCAGTAGTCTGTTCCTGTACAAAAGACCGTCTATCTCCACCTTTGGACCTGAGGGAGGTGGCTGGAACCCAGTTGAATGTGGCAAAACTGAATCATGTTGCTCTATATCAGAAGAGGGAAAATATCTAGAGCGGGGAGAAGATGACAATGCAAGGGAAGTGTTGGAATCAGAATTTCTCAACATGCCACCTGAGCCACGTCCCAAATCCCCATAAATATAATCAGCAAAATCATCTGTACTGGTTGAATCACTCGTGCTATCTGTACTGCAAGAACCTTCATCAGAATTGCTGCTTATAAGGGATGAATTATCACTTGATGAGTCCTCTTCCAAAATTCTTTTCGGGTGGAGAAACCTCGAATAGATAGTATCTAAGGAGGGTGAACCATCTGGAGAAGTCAAATTAACACCAGCACCGGAGACTGTAGATAGTCGTGTCCCCTTCATTTTGACAGTTTTTCCATTGAGTTTCCATTTTGAATCTGAAGATACTATACTGTTCCTGATTAATCTTGGGGCCCTAGGTGAGCACCTACCAGGTGATTCAGATAGTCAGAGATGCAGATAAGATAATATAATAAAAATAAACCTTAAACAAGCCAAAAATAAGATGTTACCCCAAAATAAATCAATAATCAGATGGGTTACCTTGCATAAAAAAGCATGTATGCTCCTTTTGCCAAGACCCTTTCCAATTCAACAGCTGTTACCTGCAAGACAAGTATGAGAGATGATTAAATAAGTTCTGCGCAACAGCTGCAGTAGAGATATCAATAGATCAAATAGACTTCGTAATTATTGCAGAGAAACAGTGTGTCTTAAATCCACAAACACACTGCGAGTCTAACATTGATATCAATGACTAACATCCTATATGGGATTTAATATTATTAGCCACATCAGAGGTTTTGCAGATTTCCTCAATGGCAGAATTAACTTTTCAATTGACATGATTGGTTTAACTGCTCGTGTAAATTTCAATGAATTAACAGCCTGTGTACAAGTTCAACCTTCACTTAGCTTAAGCTCTCCACATAGACTAACTTGCTACTTCATAAATTGATGTTACACCAACAGTAAATCTGAAGGGTAGGTAAGAAAAAGAAAACATTTTGGCAGCAAATTGGCTACGGTATCTTTCATTCATGGACCCCTGCCAGACTTTATCTTTTGTCTACCATGCATATTTGGATTAATTTATTTTGAGGATATAGTCACTTTATTGGCAGCTTTATGAAAGTGCATAAAAAAATCATCTCCCCAGAGTTAATCTTTTCCTGAACAATCAATGGTAGAAATCTGATTGCATGTGTACACACTGAACTCAGAAGTAGATCAGGCTCAAAGAAAGTGTTTTATGAAACAGATTTGTTTGGGGAGCTTTCGTTCATGGATCAGACCCGTTCAGGCAGTTGCCCTGGCCTTTATCATTCGTTTACGAAGCCCAGTTCAGGTTGATACCTTGCTTAATATTATTATTCAAATTTCTAATGTTATATGTTAAGAGTTTTATTTGGATTATAAACAATAGAATTACTGATATTGAAGTCTTAAGTTGTTTTTATAAATAAACAAATCATATAAATCCACTAAGATTATGTACTAAAAGTTTTACTCAAATACTGCTTACAACAAACTATAGAGGATCATTTTAGCTTATGATTTTATTGGAAGAACCAATAATTAAGGAAAGCATAAAATCCACAGTACTTTGCGAACCAAAGAAATCTGCTCTCAAGATATGCAAATAAATGGAAACCAAAACATACCACACTATCATCAACCTTGAACCACCTGCTTTGGAAATTCTTCACATAGCACACATAGTGACCCGAAAAAGCATCATTCATGATATCCAGATGAACAACTACCCCATATAGCCTATATATAGGCAAATCACTAGTCCCACTCATGAAAGGTGCCAAGTCCAGTATTTCAGGAAACCGAATAGGTTTATTGAGCTTCCCAAATTTTCCCGACTGCAACAACACAACAGATATTAAATCTTCATACAAGATGGGTGATAAAATCTTGTCCTTAAATTTAACAGAAATACCTGAAATCTCTTTAATGCAATTGTAAGAACATTAGGTGCCTCTGAAATTGTCATTTTCTTCTTAGCCTTCTCATAAGATTTACACCTGCTCAACATGGAACTGTAAGGAAACTCTTTCAACTACAATAGTAGTAGTACTCCAAACAATGTGTCAATGATGGCCACACTTGACGCATATTTAAAAAAAAAAAAACTAGAGAACAAGAATGCATGATATTTTATGGGCCATAGAACACTGATGAAAAAAACTGGAGAAACAATAACACATGCTAGTGACAACAAAATACAACTATGTGTTCATTTGATTTTGATTTGACAGGTTGACTAACTAATCAATGGCATCTGATGTCATCAAACCTCTATTGTAGCTCCTGTTCAGAGTTACAGATCCTCAGCATCAAGCACGACATATTTTCTCACTCAATTTAATTTCTAAACTGCAGTATCCAATTCAAAGTCATGCACACATATTCTAAAGAGATGTTTAGAAGTCTCTTCCAAAAACCAGATTAACTTTCATTTAAACAATCCTAAAACCTCAATCCCCCGACTCTTATGAAGATACTTTTCACAGTTTCCAAACAGCTACAAATCAAGTTCAAAGTAAGCTAAAATAGACAAATATCACACCTAACTTCAAAACAGTAGGCACCAACATATTCTTTTGGCTGTAAGTTATATAACATTGAAAAAAACAGTAAGATCTGATAATATTGAAAGTTTTCACGAGGCTTCTCCAAGACCAACCAACCTGACACAGTCGTACTTGTTTTCTCCATCCAGAGCCTCAACTCTTGTAAACTGTTGAAGGGCATCCTCCAGCGTTGCTATCTCCCCGTCTATCTCAACTGTCAGATCCATCATTCTTTCTAGACGCTCAGATTTCCCTCCACATTTCATGCATTTTATCTGCCAAAACATTATCAGCTATATGTTCATTGCCCATCTTACTTGTACCAGTGGATGATATGACAAGAATAATAGCATTATGTATTTTGAAAACAGCCTAACACTGTATTGCACCTATAATTGGGGAAGGTACAAAAACGATAGATAACTGCATTTTTTTCAGATAGCAAAAATAATTTTACCTTTGATTGAAGGTAACCTCCAAATGTTAGCCCCATTAAATTAGTTTCCTCCTTCAATGAGTCTGACATGCTATCCCCAGATTCCATAAGGCAAACCGATTGCATTGTTTCAACAGCAAGCCTGTCAAATGTTACATGACTCATAAAATTGAACTGAAATATAAAACAAGAATTATGAAATATCAATTTACACTGATCCAATGATGTAAAAAACACCTTAGAAATTCATGTGCATCTTCTTCTCTTCCATTACTAAGTTGACTCCCAATATTCTGTAGTTGAGAGATTATGCCCACAGGTGAGATGGGAGATTTTGTATCCTTTGACTTCAAAATCAACCTTTCAAACTCACAGGTGAAACACCATTTTTTATTTGCACCTGGAATTGACATTAGATATTAACCCCAGGGAACAGTTGCACAGTATTCAAGAATATCTGACGATACCAATATGAAACTGTGATAGCATACATACATGATTTAGAGTGAAGTCCTTGAAGTAAATAAGCAGTCAGGGGTGGTGTAAATGCCAAACACTGGAGTACAGCATTAGCATAACAGCTGCAAAATGATAGTAAAATTAAGAAAAGGAAGTAAATCCTACAGCTAAAAGAGGCAAGGGTAATATTGATTCTATATGAAAACGCAAGAACCTAACAGTTTACATCGATTAGTTACCAATTTGGCAAGGAAACTCTTAGTGCAGTCACTGAGTCACACTATTTACATCATAAACATATCATAAAACAATGCAAAATGCACATTATTTCCCATACACAAATGATTTCAAATTACCTGTTTCCACAGTTTATAAGACCAAAGGGTTGCAACTCCACTCTGTTCCAGTTATAAAGCTTGACAAACAAATCATATGGAAAAAGACCCTGCAACAAATATTAATAGACAATGTAAGAAAATGGTTCCTTAAGGAAAAGAAGAACATGAAAAGACTTGTTAAAGAGTAACCTTGTCACTGTATTTTCCAGTAATATCACTCCCGGCAGCTGATGGAAAGGGTTTAGACAACTTTGATCCTCTAAAATGATCAGAAACTTTTGGAACAGATTTTTTCAGGTCATTCTTAGAATTTGGAGAGCTAACAACCTGAGATGAAGAAGCAGTGCCAGATTGGATGCCATTATTCCCACCTTTTGTACTATAATGTGAATGCTCTTCAATTCTAGAAACTAACTTAGTATCAGCAAATGCATGTGGCAGACATCTACTTTCAGCTGACTTCAAGGTGCTACCAGGGTTAATAACATGATTTGATACCGTAGAACGAACTGTTTGCAAATTATGGATGCTCAAAGCATCAGCACAACCTGAAGAATCAACACCCTCATTCTCTGAAGATGCTGATCCTGCACATGGCATATTGTTCTCAACAGACTTTGGAGGAGAATCATCAGACTGGGACGAAAGAGGATCATTATTAGAGTAATCTTTTATCCTCGTTGACTCAAGAGTTCTATTACAGAATGCAGAAGATACTGTAGAAGGCTTGATTGTTGACCCTTTCTGCATATGCAAACCAGAACTACCATTTGATGTGAGCTTACTCTCTTCTTTACCAAAACCAGGTCCAACTTGATTTACTTTAGACATTGAAGGATAACCATCAACTGAATCCATCAAATTAGCAAACTTAGGTGATAATGGAACGGATTCACCAATGCTATTACGACTTGAAGTGGTATCAGAAATATCATTGGTGGGGTCCACCAAAATATGTCCCTCGCGACTCTCATTCTCATTTGAGGTGATACTCTCACAGACAGAAGAATCATCAGATGATTCACTAGTACCAGTCAAAGCAGAGAATCCAGAGAATACATTACTAGATAATTCAGATTTGGAGCCTGTAACATTTCCCCCTTGAAGAGACTCAACTCTTACACTATCATCCTTTGCAGGTGAAAAAATATCAGGAGAACAGCTCATATCAGACAACAGGGGTTTCTCAGATGATGTTGCATTCTCTGTGCTTTTGATCCGGGACTTATCATCAGGAATTCCACAGTAGTCTGGTTCTGCTACCTTCTTTCTAATATCACTTAACAGATCATCAGTCTGGCAAGTTGGACTGGGAGGATGGCATTCGTCTTTGTGACCTTGACGCCAATGAACAATTTGGCACTTTCCAGAACTGAAACACATGAAAACAAAGGTTGGCAATATTAACATAATAACCTTCAAAAAAAATTCAGACAGCAATATGCAGAAGAAAACAATGAATTGAAAACTCGGTTATATGGATTAGACCATCATGTCAGCTGTATCACTCAACAAACTGCAAGAACACAAAATCCAAACACCTAAAGAAAGTCTTTTAAAAAGGAGAGACCACGAATGCAAAATATCCAGCTATCATATTTCATTCTTCAAACTTGAGAAGAAAATTTATAAAGCACATGTTTGGTTTCACATTTACTAAGGGAAACTTGCATTTTATACATTATCTCTAGAAGCTACAAAGAGTAGCTTCTCCATTGGACAGGAACATGACGTGCTATAAATACATCTCATATTGGACTCCAAACACACACAAAGTAACATTTGTCTTCCACAAGGTAAGATTCTCCAAGTTCTGTTTTATGCTCATACCAAAACTTACATAATTTTATTTCCACACACAATACCCCATCATTTTGTAGAAAGGAACAACCAACAGATCTCGCAAACGATGTTCCAACTCGAGAATGGACCAACTGAAAGATCCCAACCTCAAACCAAAACAGATTTTGCACGTTTTTTCTTTGCAGCTTGCAAGCAAACTTAGCATATCACAGACCAGATACACAACACAAAATCCACTCCACAAAAACAACAATTAAGAACAAAGAGATCAAGTGCAAACACCATACGGATAACAAATTACAGCACAAAAACCAAAACCTCCAAAATTAAATGTCTATATCCAGCACACAGCAATAATGAAGGCATTTAGAAACAAAAAGATACAAATGTTCAGTTTTCCTTTTCTTATATTTTTCTACAATAGGAGCGCCTAAATTTGAACATATCACCTCATAATCCTAATGGCTTAAGTAACACTATGTTCACTCAACCCTAAAGAGAAAAATTACGCAACATTACATAGCCAAAATAGCAAGCAAAGAAGAAAAAACAAAAAACCTAACCGTATAAAAGAAATTGAAATAGAGAGCGTACCAGTAGTGAACTGCTTTGCACCTTGCGCACCGCGTGGTGGTTGGGCAGTAACACACAGCGCATAGTTTGTTCTTCGGAGCCGAAACGACGCCGTAATGGTAGTACGAAGCCTCGGTCTCGGCCCTAATGGACTCCTCCTCGGCAAGAACCAGGAGCCTCTTGATCTCCTCCGCCCTGGCCGCTGCGCGCCGCCACCGGCGACGGAGCACGAAGCCAATCCCCGGCACGACGAGGCAGACCACCGCGACGAGGACCAGTCTCCAAAACCCTAGATCGATGGTGACACGCATTTATCCAGCGAAAACGAAGAAACGCGCCTCGGGGGCGCGTGGACAGTGGCAGAGCGAGCGATCACGGTAGGGGTCTCTCTTGGATTGGGCGGTGACAGAAACGCGGGTGAGGTTAGCGGGGAAACGCAAGTTTGGACGGGTGAGTGAGAGAGGCATATGTAGCTCGAAGACGCAGAGTGAAGGTTGGTGAGGTGTCACGCGCAAGTGTTTGGAATTAGAATTATAAACGAAAGAGGAAGAAACGAAGAAGATGATGGTGGAATTGAAACTGTGTTTCGACTTTTGATTCGGGCAAGGGAGAAAGGAAATTGTTCCGCTTCTCGCTTCTCGCTTCTGCTTCGGAAGATGAAAGAAATGGAATTTTACCGTAACGGGATTTTGAAGAGAGAGAGAGGACTGAACGTGGTGAAGACGTGGTAAATAACATAATTTATAATTAATATTTTTTTATTATTGTTGAGATATCTCGTTACGGAATTTAAGAAATTGATGGTCGAGGGAAAGGAATTTTGTTTCCCTTGTTGGCTTAGGATACAGTGAATTTAATTAATTATATATTCTCTTCTCAAATATTCCTACTCCTTAGGACAAATTCTGTGCTTTTTTTTTTTTTTTTATAGTGCCTTTGGTTTAATGTAAAATAAATAAATAAATAAATAAAATTTCATGCGTCCTTAAGTGTGTGTAACTAAACACATTTAATGTCTTCTATTTGTAACCTTTTAAGAAATGAGATTATTTCATTAATTTTTGTTTAAGATCGGAATATCTAGAAATAGAAAAATTTGAAATTGTGGAGAAGAAATCCTTAACCTTCTATAAATTTTAAGAAATATTTAGAAATTTAAAGTAGTTTATTATGTCTAATCTTTGATCAGTTAGTTAATAATTTCATTATCTGTAAATTGTTTGTTGTCATTGTATATATTTTTTTAATTAAATAGTTCTTCAACTTGCCTTTCTAGGTTTTACCACTTAGAACTCACATGATTAAAAAATAAATACTTGAAAAACACAAGGCATGCTTAATGATTTATTGCAATTAAAAAAAAGCATGCTTAATGATAACAAATAAATAAAGGAATATTTTATATGGTACAAAGAAGGAAAGAACTAAGAGCCTGTATAGAATGCATTAATGTGAGATAGTTTCATGTCTTAAAATCTTCATTCTTTACTACTTATAGTTCAAGAATTCCTTCTAGGCATTAGAACTTAGAAATGAAGCTCCATGTTCTTCAAAAATTTTAGATTTACATGGTAATCATGCATTTAATGGGGAAAAAAAAATATGTTGTTTTTTTTATCACCTTGAGAAAACAGAACTATTTTGAACTTTATTTTGCAACTAGAGCTTAACCTTTGTATCATTTTTCAGTAAAAAGAAAATAATATTCTGAGCTTGACATTTGATTATTTTTATCGGGAGTCCATTTTATCACATTCATTATTGTTACAGGGACGCATTTTGTTTTTAAAAAAATTGACTTTATTTAAAACACTTAAGTCCCAAATTCAAGAAATTATTATATATTATGAAATTATGTAAATTTTACTAATTTTTCATGTGACACATAATTATATTTTTAATTTATAAAATAATTAGGAACATATCATATGGTTGAAATAACGTAATTTCAAATCATACAATTTCTCCCCAAATTGGTCTTCATAAATCATGATCTTCCTAGATTCCTTACTTTAATTTTTAAGGATATGTAAATCATTCTACGTATACTTAAAATTTATCAGTACGTGATGTCAAAAAAAAATGATCAGTATGTAAAAAAAATATTTACCTAGTTTATAATTTTTTTTACTATAACAATTTCATATATGAAAAATATAAATTGTGACCATCAATTATTCAAAATCAACATCAATGTAATCTACCTAACACTAGCAAGAAAAATCAAAATAGTTGGCCTGGAATAAAATACGTGAGGTGGTTTGCTATGAAATACGTTTTGTGTTGTAGAATTTGGAGCCGTTTCATTCTTCCAAAGTCTAAATCATCTGAAAAAAGAGAAGAAGAAAAGACACATAATAATAATTATGATCACACTAGACAGCCTAGAATATAA
>JAMLFT010007206.1:0-15101 GCA_026544285.1 Pachyrhizus erosus
ATAATTTTTTTTTCAAGAAACTTAATTAAAAAATAAATACAAAATAAGAAAATCTAATAAAAAATAATTCAAAATTTTAATTAAAAATGTTAAAATAATTCGAATACATGCATACTAATTTAATCTTTAAGAAACTCTAATCCAATTTCAGTGTAACCAAATTAATATAAGTTTTTTTTTACATAAAAAATTAATATAAGTTATTCAATATAGATTAGTAAGATTTACACAAGTATCTGTCCTAATTCTCCTATAAAAGAGGAAGCTATAAAACACTCCCAACAGATACACCTACAACATAAGATCAAATCAAATTGATTCAAAGGGCAAGGCACAATATGGCTAGTGGCCGCAATTTGAAGAACGCTGTGATAGCAATTTTGGTTCCTCTTCCCTCCATCTTCTTCTACCTCTCATTCCTCAACCACTACGACTCAGCAAATTCCCCATCATTTTGGTCAACTTTGTGGTCATGGTGCTATCACCACCCTCTGCTATTAGCCAACGCTCTCTTCTTCCTCAACGTCAATGTCCTCTTCTGGGTCATAGGCCTAATCCAATCTAGTCACTGGGTACACACAAAGCCCCCCACTTTTTGTTTCTTCTTTTTTCACTTCACTCACTTTCACATTTTCTTCAAAGTTGACATCTTTTGCTGTTGGTGATGGTGCAGATGATTGACCCATATTGGACTGTGATACCTGTGATGGTTGTTCACTACTATGCCACTCACCCTTTAGCTCATTATGATTCGTGGAGGTCCAGGATCGTGATTTTCTTGACTTGGGTGTGGAGTGTTAGGCTCACTCATAACTACTTCAGGAGAGAGAGGTGGCAATGGGGTGCCAGGGAAGATTGGCGTTTCACTGAAATGAGCCAACAGTATGGAAAACAATGGTGGTGGGTTTCATTCTTTGCTGTCTATGTCTCCCAACAGGTAACTTTTCTCACTGCTTTCTCTCTATTCAGTGGTGTTGAAATGAAGTTTAAATAAACCTATTGTGATTACTTGAGAATTTTACGTTAATGGCTAATTCGAATCATGACCTGACCCAGCATTTTGGAGCCTGCAGTATGTGAAAA
This sequence comes from Pachyrhizus erosus, assembly GCA_026544285.1. NCBI lineage: Eukaryota > Viridiplantae > Streptophyta > Magnoliopsida > Fabales > Fabaceae > Pachyrhizus > Pachyrhizus erosus. The sequence goes on from JAMLFT010007206.1 coordinate 1,084, forward strand.
ATTATTACATGGTCGGAAACTATCATGACCTGAGCTAATCTCTACATAACATGTAATTGAGTGATATTAATTATTTTTTGTAAATTGAAAACTCAACTATGTGTAACGTAATGATTGGTAGAGATTGTAAACATGTGGTAATTTAGTACTATCAAATAATTTCCCATGGTATGGAAATGACCCGGTTTTGATGTTACTTTGTAATTTAGGCTGACTTATTGCGTTACCAATTAAGGGAAGATGAAGGGTTTCGTTTGTTGTATAATCATTGTAATCAACACTAAAAAGATAATGTAATCTCTTGACTTCTGTAGACGTAGGTCACATCAGCCAAACCATGTTAATTATGTGCCTTTCCTGACACTGTTCTATTGTTTTAATTATGTCTATGCCATAACAGAATCCCGTGAACCTGCTTGTTGAATTACCTGTTTGGTTTGATTGTTGTTCCATTGAATTGAGTGTTTTTTTTTTGGTCCATGATTCTTGTCTTTACAGATGTTTTTGATTGGATTGTCCCTTCCCTTGTATGCTGTCCATACTGTCAATCAGCCTTTGAGCATGTGGGACTTGGTGGCTACTGTTGTCTGTTTATGTGGCATTGTGATGGCATACTTTGCTGATACACAGCTCTACAAGTTTGTGAGTAGAAACAACAAGCTGAAGGAGCTTGGTAAACCAATGGTCCTTGTCCTTGACAGTGGGTTGTGGTATTACTGCCGGCATCCCAATTACTTTGGTGAGCAGCTGTGGTGGTGGGGGCTAGTTTTGTTTGCATGGAACCTGGGACTTAGGTGGACTTTTATTGGAGCTCTGGTTAATAGCATGTGTTTGGCTTATGTGACTAGGCTTGTGGAGGACCGAATGTTGAAAAAAGAAAGCAGAGCAGAAGCATTTAGGGTGTATCAGAAGACAACTTCTGTGTGGGTACCTTGGTTCAAGTCCTCTCCTTCAGGAATTAAAAATAAGAATGCTTGATGTTTTTCTTGGGACAATTGTTGCTTTTGTAAAATCATCATTTTTGTATCTTATAAAATTTGCATTGTTCTTATTTGTTTGATGAAATCATGAATTGTATGTGTTCTATATTTATAGTTTGCTATAATGTTGTATAAAATTTTAATGCATCTGCTACATTCGGAGTTATAGTTCTTGAATCCCGCTTTTTCAGCTTCAAAACGATCCCTGATGACTAGTGTATTTGGCTATGGGTATGCATCCACTGATCCTTTTATTTAAGCTTCTTTCTGTTCATGGGAAAGCCTGGAGCCACAACGAAATATTTTGCAGTTATGGTTGAACCGTTCCATGAATTAGTGCCTTTACTGGTTCAGTAATCAGTCCAATTTTTAAAATATTGCTATTTGCATATCAAGATAACATATTGTAAAATGGGCCATCAATTTAGATGCTCTCTGATGGTTGCATATTGATATCCAGTGAATGTCTACATCCCTAATCTTAAAAATTAGGCATGAGTTGTGAGTGCTCCCAAAATATTTAAGTTTTCAAGATACAGAAGTTAAAGAAATAGGATATATCACAAGATCCAACTATATTTTCTAGCGCCGAGAGATTCAAAGTGTGTTAGCCATTTAGAACTTTTGGATGTCTCCAGTGAGATTGTCATGACCCCTTTAGTTAAGACCTTCAGCCATAATGCTTGTCAAAAAAGCTGCAGTTTTATATTCTGAAACATGTATAAGAAAAGTGTTTGCTCAGGTCTGTTCATGACCAAAACATGTATAGGAAAAGCTTTTGCTTTAGTTTTATATTTCATATTTTTTTTTGGGTGAAACTTTTTATATTTCATGATGGCGACGGGCATTTTATAAAATTTTAAATCAGAGAAGAGTGACAAAGTTTACGTTTTGATCCATAAATGTAGTGAATTCGGGGATGTTGTTGTGTGGGTCAGCAAGTGCTATTAGTGAAGAGCTGAAATTAGAATTTTGTATTCATATTTTTGATTCAATGAAGCATGGCTTGGGGATAGACTTGAATAGGCAACCTCTTTTCAGTGGTAAGTTTTGATAGGATTTTTTTCAGTTTTCTTTTTTGCCTTACTAGTTCTATTGAATTTCTTGAAGACTTGTACCTGGGGTGTCTCCTTTTAGATAGATTTAGTGGATCCTTGTGGAAGAATGTTCTGTGCTGGATCTACACCTAGAGTGGTCCAATAACCATCAACCACAAAAAATACAAATAGCCCAACAACTAGGTATACCCAACACTCGCAACACACAGTAGCAAATTTCCTAAAACCAAGCAATCATCAACGAGAATCAAAGGATCAAAATGATCAAGTACCATTCTGTTATTACCCGAGTACGATACCTCCATTCAAGGATGAAAACACAACATTGGGAAGGTACACATTAACAATTTTTTGTCATCTCTTAACTCCTGCTCTTCCTGACTTGGGCATTGGAGTACTGTGAACTACTACCACCACTCATCTGGGAGTGCAAAGAAGGACTTCCATACCATCATGGAGCAGAGGATCTATATCCAATGGGCGAATGCAGAACTAAGTAGTTTTCCAGCTAACTTAAAATGACAATATCTAAATTAGATTGTAAAATATAATATAGTTGATTACCAAGACAGGTGCATTTATGGCCTTCTTTTGTTTGTCCATTATTAAAAAAAATTGGAAGGAAAATCTATCTTTTTTTAGTAATTTTTTAACGATAACATTTTATCTCAATATAAATTTATTGGCAGCCTCAGCACTTCAGATTGGCATTATAGTTTTATGTGGCCATTCCATTTTTAGCCTGGTAGCTACAAGCAGCTCAAGGAGAGCCGTAGCTAATGGAGATTCCATATTTGTTCTTGCCATATTAGTCCCCCCTGTCCCCAATTCAAATACAGTTCCTTGGATTCTTGCTCCATCCCAAGCAAACATGGGTCGATAATGGTTATATTTGCAGTTGCTTTAATTTTGGCCTTGACATTTTCATTTGCTCATCTTCTCACATATTAACTGTAATGTAATGTGATCAGATGACAAGTTCCTCTAAAGAGTAACAATGCGAAACATTATCTCAAGAAGAATATTATTAATACAATCTTTTATATCCTTTTACCAAATTTCAACGCGCTTTATTATTTGGGAAATTATAAACATATATTAGTAAACAAATAGTAGTCCAGAGTGTGTTGAAAAAATCGTAATGATTACATTTTTCTATCCTAAATGGCAGGAAAACTTTGATAAATTAGTGTGGAATTTCAAACCAGTGATCTTATTGCCTCATGGACAAGTTGCATGCTTGTGATGCAATATAGAAAGTTCCCCAAGTACTTATCCAACATTATGGTGTGTTTCCAAAGGAACAGACAATCCCTTTCACTAGAAAACATCCTTCAACCATATGAGATAATATAAGATGAGATATTTCATAACAGTAAATAAGGATAGACAAAAGAACTGAATTGTTATAAAATTAAATTAAACTGTAAATGCAGTTTGAACAAATTAAATTAAATCGTATAATAATTTAAGTAAATTAAATTAAGTTGTATAATAATTTGAGTTAATTGAATTGAATCAAACTGTTTTAAATTATTCTTAATTATTTGAATTGTTTTTAATAAATATATTTTTTAAAAAAAATATTTCATATTTTTTAATTATAAATTACAGTTGAATTTAATTTAAAAGTTCAATTTTTTTTAATATCCCTGTCAGGAAGGAAAAAAAAAAGAATTATTTGTATTGAAAGATTCCACTTAAATTAATGCATTGTTTTTTCCTTTACTGGTTAGGCTGCTGAAGTGCTGATGAATGATGTGTTAATGATGACTTGTAACTGTTACCTTCTAATTTGACTTTGGATTAGATGCCTTTAATTATGGTGTTTTGCTTACTAGTCTTAACAGACGGTGATGTACAATGGACAGAACAGTGATAAGACTGGTAAGTGAAAAAACAAATTGAGATATCCCAAATTCCATGTGAAAGCAAATTAACAGCTCTCGGGACTGGACCATTAACTATTTCAATTTTTAAAAGCAACATAAGCTTAGGAGAAACTAATAGAAATTAGGTAAACTCTTCTGTGAGATTCTGTTTGATAACATATTCTTATTTTAATTCAAACTGTATCATAATCATAATTGACTAATATTTAAAGATGAGTGCACTTTATTTTAAAAATAAGATCTCTTCAAGAAATGAAGAAAATAGTCAATAGAAATAAATGTGCTAAAAGTCTACTAACACGCACAGAAAACAGAATTTGGCCAGGCTTGCTCACCGGACTCTGTCTAGTGTAATGTTTAAATATTTCATTTGTGAATCATAGGTGTTCATGAATTGGGGTGGTTAAAATTTGAATTAATTATAATATTATTCAAGTGACTTGTAGACGTAAACCTTGAAATTGCTTGATTCTGAATCAGGGTTGAACATTGAATGAATCCTGACCATAACTATGAGCTTTGATTGTCTTTTTGGTACATACGTCCAAGAGACAAGTCTAGAGATGCATGCTTGTGAAGGTAAGTGAATATTATTAAATGAAATAAAGGATTAAACAAACTAAGTCAAGAGACAAAACATAAACCAATGGATGAGAAAAAAGGAGGATGACTTTTGAGAAAGCTCCTGTTATGATGGACAATTTAAATATTATTGGTGCTATATTTCAATTAAAATTAATATTTTAATTTGATGATAATAATAACTTTTATTCTGGTAACTGAAAGTCTGAAATCTATAACAATTATTAAATAAAATATTAATTTTAATTGAAAAATAACATCAAGTATCAACAGTAATTGCAGTCCTCTTTGGCTTTTTCTATGTTTTTTCTTTTTGTGACCCCTAAACAAAACAAAGCAAGAGGGAAAAAAATAAAAATAAGATTCAGATCCTTTGTTTTGTTATGGCTTTGTTATGGCATTTGTTTGCATGTGAGTTGAGATCTCTTTCTGTATAAGGTTCAAAGATGTTAATTGCCACGAGTGTTCAATGGTGACAATAATCAATACGAGACTGACATATTCAATGCACTGTTAAGGGACATAAATGCCATAACGTCTGGCTTGTCACGCATATTAAATTGTTTTATGGTCTCTGGGTTTGGGTAGCTATAATTAGGTACGCCATAAAAGTTACAAGTTTTCAGTACTACTAATATTATACACTTATTTTCTTCACTTCATTGTCAATTGTATTTTAATATATTGTTATCTTAAAAATTTTTATTAATATATTTATTCAAATTAAAAAATAAAAATATTTTAATAAAATTATTCTACAATAAAAATTATTTTTTAGAATACTTATTTTTCTTAATTTATATATAAAAAATTAAATTATAATTATTTTGAAACTAAAGAAGTATAATCAATCAAGTGATATTTCATTAATTAAATTCAAATCATAAATTTCATCATTAAATTAATTAAGACATTAACTTGTACCAAAACAAATTAAGACATTAACTAAAGTGTTAGGTTTTTGTATTGCTATAACTAAAACTTTGGTTTCCATGATAGTGTAATGTTTTTGTTTGTTTTTTCTAAAGCAATTCATTATTGATCAGTCACCTAAAAAAGTGAATTTCATTATTTTGAAAATATTTTTCTGGTCCTCTTTTTTCCTTTTCTAAGTAAAATTCCAATGATTAAAAGAAAAATCAAAAGAAGTTCCTTTGAAAATTACAGAATAGTGATGCACTACACATTTGCTGAAGGAGGAAACAGTATCATGTTATGACTTGTATTTAACAAGGAGAATATCCTTTGGCAGTAGCTAGTTGGCACATACTTAATTACTTTGGTTCAATCAATCTAACTAAGCTTATCATCAACCAGACACTTAGACAAGGACATCCCCTAACATTTGTTTCTTGTTCCTTGTTCACATACTAATAACACTATGCATCCTACGTTGTCTTTGTTCTATCTCCAAAACCAAAGCAATGAAACTGATTTAATTACCATTATACATTACCAAAAAGATAAAAGATAAGGACCTTACTTTACTTTCCAAAGTTGCAGTTGCTGAGCTCAAACTTATATATCTACTTGCCACTTTAACCCCCACCAGGGCACAGGTACAAGTTGAGATTTTGATTGGTGTTTGGCTCCCAAATTCCCAAATCAGTGATGATCTCAAGTAAAAGAAATGTTTATGGCACCAAGGGAAAACCGGGTCTGGATTTCATGGTTTGGGTGTTAATAGTCTCATGGTTTTGTTTGACTACTACATATGTCTCAGCTACAAAACAAGCATACTCACCACCACCACAACAGAACCAGAACCTAAGGTTTGGGGAAAATGGAGAATTCAAGATATTGCAGGTGGCAGATATGCACTATGCAAATGGCAAGACCACACCTTGCTTGGATGTGCTCCCTTCCCAGAATTATTCTTGCTCTGACCTCAACACCACTGTCTTTCTTAACAGAATGATCCAAGCTGAGAAGCCTAATCTTATTGTCTTCACTGGTATTCCAGAGTCCATACTTGTCTTGATTTTAGTTTTCAGTTTTCATTGCATTTGATTTCGAACTGTAGCATTTCTATTTTTAATTTGTTTGCCTTTTAGCTTTCCTTTTTCTTGTTTTAGCCCTTCATTCTTTCAAGTGGAATGCTTCTAATTTTTGGCTAATAATATTTCATACAATAGTTATTTGATTACAAATCAAAGATAAAGAGCAAGTCGTTCCATGTTACTTGTAACCCGAAGAAAATGAAATGAAGTTGAGTTAGTATTATGTTTTAGGAGCACTTATTTTTATGTTGGTTAATCATCATTTGCACATGTAAGTTACAGTTGCAAGTTTCTTCGATTGTTGATGTATGATATAACTATAACCTATGGTGCATGTTTTTTGTGGTGTGACAGGAGATAATATCTTTGGGTTTGATTCCTCGGATTCAGCTAAATCATTGGATGCTGCATTTGCTCCTGCAATTGCATCAAACATTCCTTGGGTAGCTGTTTTGGGCAACCATGACCAGGAAGGAACCCTCTCAAGGGAAGGGGTGATGAACCATATTGCCGGGATGAAAAACACCTTATCTAAATTCAATCCTCCAGAAGTACATATAATTGATGGTTTTGGGAACTATAACTTGGGGGTTGGAGGAGTTGAAGGCACTGATTTTGAAAATAAATCAGTGCTCAACCTGTACTTTCTTGATAGTGGAGATTATTCCAAAGCAGCTCCTCCAATTTTTGGTTATGATTGGATCAAGCCATCCCAGCAACTTTGGTTCCAACGAACATCTGAAAAACTTAAGGTGCTGTCTTATCCATTCCATTATCTTATCTATCGGTATTTTACATACAATATGATCTGTCTGGTTTGAAAAAACGTTTTCTATTTCTGCTTCCTATTTTTATAAATTATTACAAAATTACCACTTTATTTCAACATTTCCAGGACAACCTTTGAAAATAGTAGAAAACAATTTGTTATTATTTATGAAAACAAAACATTTTCTCTGACCAAACAGAAAGCTAAACCCAACTATCATATTATGGAAATTTCTGTGGATCCTCGTTAAACATGTGACTTATTTTTCAGTTCCTTTTATTGTTAATATTTGGATTGACCGCTTACTCTTTCGTTATTCTGCAGAAAGCATATAAAAGTGGACCAATGCCTCAGAAAGATGCTGCTCCTGGTCTAGCATATTTCCACATCCCTCTACCAGAATATTCTAGTTTTGACTCATCAAACATGACTGGTGTGAAACAGGAACCGTATGGCAATGGCATCAGCTCTCCTTCTGTAAACTCTGGCTTCTTCACAACCTTGGTTGCAGCAGGAGATGTGAAGGCCGTTTTCGTTGGCCATGATCACATCAATGACTTCTGCGGCAATCTAATGAATATACAACTTTGTTATGGTGGGGGATTTGGATACCATGCTTATGGAAAGGCGGGGTGGCCTAGGAGAGCGAGAGTGGTGGTAGCTAGCTTGGAGAAAACGCAGAAAGGACGTTGGGGAGATGTTAAATCAATTAAAACATGGAAACGCCTTGATGATAAACATCTTACTGGAATTGATGGTGAGGTCCTGTGGAGCAAGAGCTCTGGTGGTAAGATATCCTGTGATACTTTTAGTACTATTCTTCTTGTTCTTAAACTGTGCTACATACTAAAAAGGGTAGAATTTATCTTTAGAATTGTCTATAAGATATGCCTGTTGGACATAAAGAAAATGAAAAATTAGGAAAATTTTGTTTGTAGAAAAAAGCTTGAAGAAATAAATGTTAAAAATGAATATCAAATGTAAAATTTTTAGCTCAAGACAAGGGGATAAGAAGATATAGAAGAATATTGTGCTGTCAACTGAAATCTTTTCAAGGAGTTTAAGAAAGCAGTACTAAGAGTACAATCTGAGTTTAAAAGCATATTACTGTGGTAAGTAAACTATATACTTGGAAGAAGATGAATGTAAAAAGAGATGTCGAAGTTGTATTTCTTCCTTTCTAGATTCTGAAATGCTTAAATTTTAAGGTCTGGATGGTGATGACTGGGAAGTGAAGAACAAAATTACCAATGTTTATGTAAGAGAAAAATCGAAAATGTGATTTGAAGAGTAAACTTTGTGAATTGCAAGAACATGTAGGAATAGTTTTGCCAAGGTAGGATAAGAATTGAGCAATTGCTGTAGGATTGGAAATTATTTTGAGGATATCTTGCTTGAAAGTTTTATATTCTAAGGAAACGGTAATCCCCATTAATAGTTAGTTACAATAGGTTGGTTACATTAGTTAGTTGGGTTAGTTGGTTGAAGAAATAAGGCATGTTTCCTATAAATAAGAGGGAGGTGAAGAGAGAGATCACTTATCAGTGTGTGTGTTCTAGTCTGCTAATTAGGAAGTTCATCCCTGTATTTCTGCAATAAAGATACTAAGTTTCTATCACTTAGTAATGAATATTTCAGTAATGGCATTGCACTTGAACTGAAATAGTGAAAATACCTATGGAGCAGAATTACTTAGGTAAATTGGGGAGATGCACAGATTTTGTGTGATTAAAGGGTATCCTTCAGGTGAGCTAGTGATATATCAAGCATTCCACTTTGCTTATGCATATTATTTTAACTAAAGTGATTAAATGTCCAAGGTTGGGGTAGCACCTACTGTAGAAAAGATCGAAGAATCTCGCCTTAGGTGGTTTGGGCAAGTTGTGAAGAAGGCCAAGAAGTTCCGATGAGGAAAGTAAATTAGATGGTAGCCTAGTCGTTAGAAGCAAAGGGAGTCTGAGAAAAATTATAGACGAAACAACTAACAAAGTTTTTTTTTTTTTTTTTGACAGAACTAACAAAGATTTAGAAGTTAATAATTTATCTATAAGCATGATTTACGACAAAATATTATTGCCTTTTAGAGTTCTAGTCCATTTAAGGTTAGATAGCTTCAGCACAAGATAACACAAGGAAAAATTATTGATGTTTTGGATATGTACAAGAGAGGTATAAATGTGTCAGACATTCCCAAAATCAAAATAGACTCTATAGTTTTTGTTATATAAAAAGTTAAGCATATTGGTCCTACTGGAACTATTGTTGGACACAACATGAGCACAGTGGATAAAAAGGTTCTACGATTTGCGGCTCATGTTAATCTGTGCGTGAACATATACTAAGTTACTAACATCCCATTCTTCTTCCCCCATCTATGGAAATGCCTCAAAGTTTATTGTCATTTGACTGCAATATGATCTTATTTATTTGTCAGACACTAGCTATGGCGTCTGTGTTACTTAATTTCTTTGTTTTTTATTTTGTTTTATGTTATCTCCTTGAATTCATTGTTTATTTTGGTTTCCATTGCAGGTAATCAAGGATAAAAACAAAATGGAGGCAATTGAGAATTTGAAAATTATGCAGACAGAATTTGGTATCCACATGGAGGCTATTTATTTTGGAACTTGTAATGAGTTGCTATATGATTAATTTTAGTCATGGAATTATGAAATGCTTTGATATACGTATCATGCGATTCTACACTGCAATGGACGTTTGCATGCTAGAGAGTAAAATAGGAGTGAAAGGCTTATAAACGAGGTGCATTGACTGTATGCTATGTAATTGTAACTATCCATACTCCATAGTCCTTACCCACTTGTAGGGTCATGTCATTAATTTGAAGTTTTTATAGATGGCCTTGGAACGAGAAACGATTTTCTTGAGAAGATTATTGATGATCTGAGCCATTACTTTTCTGTAGATTTCAACTTCCATGAATATTTTGGTAAGGTGCTACTGTGCTACCTGGTAGTGATGAACTTACAGCACAGTCTCTTTTGCAATTGCTGATGATCAAGAGAGGAATAGCTTTTTTGTCTCACATAAACCAAGGCACCTAGCTTTACCGAATCGAGTTAAATTAATTCAAATAGGACTATAATAAGGATAAAAGAAACGTACAAAAGGGTTATTATTTTATTTATCCTAAAAAAATCCCCCTTAAATTTCTGTAATTAAAATCGGAGGCAAGAGCAACTATATTAAAACCTTATCGCTATGCATCTATAGCAGCTAACATGTCACCTGTATTTGGAAATTACTGTGGGTTTTTTTTTTTTTCTTATAGTATAATTTATTTTCATCTTTTAAACATTCCCCCTTATGTATTGCTACTAGCATTGCATGCTATTAAACGTGGTTCTCAAGGAGAGAAAACCTTAATGGCTCTCATTGTGAAGGTTCAGGGCTAAGTTCCAATTACCAATAAAAAGGCTATAAAAATAAAATTATATGCTTAACTTTCACATTTTTTTTCTGTGAATTTTCTCTGTAAGGTTTTGAGATGAAAATCATCGATTAGAAGCATTGATTTTTGAGGAAGTATAAAATGAAGGTTCAGCAGGATAACAAGGACAATCTAATATCCCCTGTGCTAGTTACCATCAGATATTGTTGCAGTCCTATCATCCATGCAAAAACTGTGATTACTTCCTGAATTTACATTAAATGCACCTAAACTTAAATAGGTATTTGTACATTGAATCCATCAATCAGTGCATGACAATAGAAGTAGCCATTTAACAAGCATTCACCAACATAAACACTCCCCCCTAAAGACATTTAAGCCTTACAACTTAGTTAAACAGGTTTGCCAATGTTTCTCCAAGGCATAGAGTTGTTCCAACCCTTTTCACTTGGGAGTGAAAGCCTGCAGCAGTAATAGATAAACTCAGCACAAACAATTTCACATCCATAAATGGACAAAACTTACATACAGTTCTCAATATGTTTTTAGTGCTATTCTCCAATTAAATTTAGAATTTTATCTCGATAATTCAAGTAATAAAGGTTATCATTAAATCTCAATAGATTACCGAGGTAAATCTTCACTTTTGATTGGAGAACACCACAAAAAATATCTATAAAACTGCATCTAAGTTTTGCCTATTATACATTGAAGTCAAATTAGGCAAGACCTAGTTGTTAAATGAACTTACAGCAAAAATAGTAGCATGGCCAGGATCTGCAAGGTGAGCAAAGAGGTTGTCAATAGGACCAGTGCCAGTGTATATGTGCTGGAACCATGCCCCCATCACAGCCAACATGGCCAACCTCCCATTCTTGATCTCCTTTGTTCTCAACTCCTTGATCTTCTCAGGAGAACCAGTTCCCCAGCCAAATGGGTCAAACCAAAGCCCACCTGGATACCCAACATCAGTTCCTGTGAGCTTGTTGTTGGGGAAGATAGGATCAGTGTTGACACAACCTGGCTTGATGATGTCAGCCCACCTTCTACCCTCAGCCCATCCAATGAAAAATAGTTCAACTATGAAGAGTGTGGTAGTGTCTGTGAAGTACTCCAACTCTCCAGCACTGTACCATGAGGGGGTGTTCAGAACACCAATCTTTGTGAGGAATTCTGGGATGAAAATGCCAGCAGCTCCCAACATGGCCCATCTGCAGTGCACAAGCTCTGCTTGAACATTCCATCTCAGGCTCTCAGGATCAGATCCTGTTGAACCACACACAATTTTGTGGTTACTCACTTGAATTCCCAAGAAGGGATAGTATAATGCTATCAAGCATAAATATGATACAATACAATACGTATCTAATACGACCATACGATTATTCTAAAAAATATGTAGGATACAATACGTGCAAAACAAATATATAGATTTGTATAAAAATTCATAAAACATAATAAATATATAATTGCAGATCTACAAATCCAAACTAAGAACAAACTTCTTAGACATTACTATAAATAAAATAAAAATTAGAAATCATTGTTATCATAAATTGCTTCTTATTATGTACAAATAGGAACAGTATCAATTTCATTGCTTTCTTGAAATCATTCGCTAAAGAGGACAATTTCCATTTTTTAATTCATCAAGGCACAATGTTTCTATGCTTTTGTCTTATCGATGCTTTTATGACTCACGCAACTATATTAGAGGATACATAACAGTGAAGTATCTAAGAGTGTCAGTATAGATCATGAAAAAATTTATTGAGCTTATTCAGTAACAGAAAAATTTGAATAGTAATGATTGCTTACCAAGACCCAGAGGATCAAACCCAAAATCTCCTGGCAAACTGCCATCTAGCCATGGAGGAGGGGTGCTGCCTGGGAACCACAGAGGCCTATCAGGGTCAGCAACTGCACACACTGTAGTGCTGGATCGTGCTCTAACTGGTGCTGTAAAACTGTTCACCTTCAGTTTCCTCCCACTAAGGAAAGCAGCTTTTGTGGTTCCCAAGAGTGATCCATTCTTCTGGGAACTGCATGCAATTTCATTTTATTAATATAGTATAGTACTAGGTTGAATTTCAATGAATGATCAAGCTAATGTTCACATAAGTATATACAATAATTGGATCAGAGGTTTTTCATCACTTTAAATGGGACAATGCATGAAACATTTCACGTAATATTGCATTACAAGTAATGGGCACGTGGAGAAAATATACTTGCCCTGGGGTAGAGATGGCAACAGCTGCAATGGCAGAGGAAGCACACGAGGAAGCCATGACAGGCTTTCACCAGGAGAGATGAAGTGATTTTGGCTTGGTGAGTTGTTGTATTGAGCTGATGTGCTTGATGATTAAATGATGAGAAGGGAAGAGAATGCAATTTTGTTAAATGCATGTTCTTATCTCAAAGGATAGGACTGTGAATTAGAAATTAGATGGTGTGTTGCCACGTGGCATGCAGAATCTCTTAGGATAGGTTTACCTGGAAAAATCAGAATTTGGTGGTTCACATTTGTCACACCATGAAAACCAAGTCTTTGTGGCTTACATTGCCAGTGACACCACAAGACAGATTCTTCCATATCAACTGTGTCTTTACTCCAACCACACCAATGAACCATTTGTGTGGGAACTGGGAACTAGTGACCATAGCTAGCTACATGTATATTCTATCTAACAAATTGAAACTCAGCAAATATTTCATTTGTATAAGTGTCGTTAATTTCATTTCAATCGTTCATGTTATTTGCATTAATCATTGCTTATAGTCGAGATTATTTCAGATAGTACAATTGGTACGCCTTTAATTCTTCTTGCTCCAGTGTGGTCACGTTGAAGCTTATTCCCTACTTTAAGAAAATACTGTCGTCCAACCTTATTAGTTATTAGATAATAAATTTTAGGATTAAATTATTTATATGGGTCTAATGTGAAACACTAAATAGAGATATATAAATATTGTAAAGAGCTGAAGATTTGTTTAGTCAATTAAATTTAGGTTATGATTAATTTTTATCATCTAAATTTAAATTTATTTTTTAATTTCTTAATTTTAAAAGTTTTTTAATCTTTTTCATGATAAAAAAAAATATCACAAATTATGCATTCAAACCATCAATAAAAAAATATTATAAAGAACCTTTTTAAAATTAAGAGATTAAAAAATAAATTTAAATTTAATAAACCAAAAACAACAACAAATTAAATTTTGAAGACAAAAACGTATTTAAGTCTATTATAAAATATAAACATATATTTTATAAAAAAATATACATGTAACTTAATAAAAATGATATATTTTTATTACATAC
>JAMLFT010007207.1:0-15100 GCA_026544285.1 Pachyrhizus erosus
ATTTTCATATATGAAATATTATTTTTTATTTTTTTCTGACCAGTAATTATGTTTTACTTTTATATTTCTTAATTATTATTATTTTTTAAACTAAAAATATATTTAATTTTATTATTTTATTTATTCAAATTTGAAATAATATTATAGATCTTATAAAAATGATTATTTTTTAAATATTAACTTAAATGAACTCATGCAACATACAAAATTAAGATTTAATATATATAAAAATAAAATAAAAAAGATAATTTAAAATGGTTGAGATATATATTTTTTGGTTAGTTAAAAGAGCAATATGTGAAATGAATATTTAGAAAAGATAAAAATTAAAACACTGGTAATATTTAATTAAAAAAATAAAAGACTTATTTCTTAGGTTGTATATTATAATTTAATAACTTAGCTTTAAAACAAATACATATTTAAAAACACATGGAAAAGATATAAACACATGTCAATCACAAGCTTTAATATAAAAATGAGAATACCTAATGTTGAGAGAGATTCAGATTTAAGGGATAACAAATATAGTTCCAAACGTGCAATGTTTCATCCTTAGATTTGTGAAATTGACATGACCCAAGTTAGGTAAAACTCTCAAAGTCTAACTCAGTAATTAAAAATATCTTATGACCGTGAAAATTTAAAAACTGAAAGGAAGAATCTAGAATGCATGATAATTGAGGACGTGGTCGGCTAATAAAGCAATCACATTAGCCACCAAGAATTGGTACGCTTGTCCATTCCAAGTTTTCAACGCCCAAACAATCAGTTACCGTATTCCATTTTACATAATATTTTACATTAAAAATTAACAATTAACAATGACATCATGTCACATAAACCATACACGTGTCCATAATTATGTTATTATGTGCTTTACGTGGCCACACGCGCCTCAATCGTCACTGTGTCGGCAACTGATATGCTATTTTTAAGTTTTTGGACGGCTCCTTACGAGGAATTAATCACTTTCTGATGTTAACATCTGACTTGGTTTCCATGATTAACCAAAACCAATGACCCGTGGTTTTCAGTTTCCTATTTTTTTCATTCTGTTTCATATACTTTTTTCATCATTTCACTTCTTTGCTAGTATTCTGGTTTTTTTTTTTTTTTTTTTTTTTTACACTCAAATGTGTTCCGTGTGTAATTATCCTTAACTGAAGATTATTCTGTGGGGCACACTATGTTGTGTTCACTTTTTTACAATGTGGAGATGTAACCAAAAAAACTAGAATCTTAGCAGTGATGTTTTAGTAATTCCAGATAATTATTACCAGAAGTGTTATAATTCTTCAAATTGCTTAACCATATATGGTCTTGTTTATTTTTGTTGTACAAAAAAGAAACAGAGAATGTTGAGTGTACGACTGTACGAATTTTCCTTCTCCTTAAATTCGTTACAGTTTAGCTGCTGTGTCTAATTTGTTCAAGATAAAGAGTATGGATAATTAAAAAAATGGCTTTTTGAGTAAATATATTTCTAGCCATGTCAACAAGTTGAAGGAATCTGGACCACACCCACGTTTCAATCCATTCCCCTAAATATTTATCATTGATAATTGGATTAGTTTCTTGATACACTTTTAGACGATATAATATAATTACAGTTGGTGATATAAATTTAATAATTAAAATTGTGATAAAACATTATATGTTGAATAACCAATGAAATTTTTAAAATTTCAAAGACATTTTCCTATACGATAGCAATACTGTTGTTATTAAGTTGGGCTGGCATTTGAAACCCAAAGTTGTCTCCCAATGTAAGGAGTTTCTTTTTAGTGGGCGATTTCTCCATACTGTTACTTCTGTTTATTGATCATTTTCTTTGGGATGTGCCAAAAAGATAAATCATTTCCTTTGGGATGTAAGCACTAGTTTAGGCTTAGACCTGATGCACTTGCCGTGGTCTATTCTACAGTTTAGACTTGTACCCAACTTTCATTTTTACCTGGCTTTATTGTTTGATTTTGTTTTTAAACAGATAAATCACAGTTATTAGATTTTATAATATGTTCCAGGTTAATATCATTCATGTATCAGAGTACTTGATCTAGATTATAAAAGAAAAACAGCCTTCTTTTATAAAGCAAGTGCAATCCACAACGATCCATAAATATCTCAATCAATTAATGTTGTGAATTGTAATGGGATCTGGATTTGTATTTTTGATAGAAAAATTCAATCTTATCCACTTTAAAAGCAGTTTGGTATAAAAAAAATCTTACAAGTTGAAGCTACAGTTTTATCTCAACTTTTGATTATCCCAATTATTTGAGCATGCGTCATTTTAAGCATTATGCAGAAAACAATCACTTACCAACATCAAACTTAGAAACCCTTGACTAATAAATTCAACAGGTAAATCAATACACCAAAGTTATTGCAACTAGACAGAATCAATTCCACCATTATCTGAAAGCAAATAAGGGAAGTGGCTAAAATTGAATAAAAAACATCGTTGGACGTAGCTCAAGTAGATGGATGGAAATTTAGGTAAAAATCCATAAATGCAAATTATGTTTGCATCGTTTGATCTAAAACCAGAAAAGAGGTTCAGAAGTCACAATTTGACACTAATTATTTGTTTAGACAATTAAAACGACAGAAAACATTGTATTAAAAATCTTTTATGTGTATAATTAATTTGTTTGTATATGTTAGTTCATTTTTTTAATTTTAAGATAAAAAATATTAAAATTATAAAAACATTATTTTTACACCTTTTTTTTTGTACATATTAAAGATATTCCTAATTAATTACTAGATATTACTTTTTTTAAGACATAAAAAGTATGAAAGTAATGGATGTGACTAGGAATCAAATTCCATATTTGAAAGAGCAAATTATTTACCAACTAAGCAAACTTTTCTTTTCATATTTATACATTATATTACCACAAAAGAGAATGAAATGATTAAATAACTTATTTAATTTAATAACTATCTTAGAAGTATAATTAGATTTGGTAATTTCATCTAATAATTAATTTAGCACTCTTATGTTGATTATATATGTGACTCACCTCTATATAATCTTCAGAATAACAATCACTTGACAATCAATCTTTAAAATCACATAACTATTATGGTCAATAATGTAATTACCATAAATATGAACATTATACATATAAAAGATATTCGTAAAATACAAATGATTCCTTGGATGGACATGATAAGATGATGATAAAAAACTTTATAATGCATTATTTTTTTTTATAAATAGTTTATAACAACATTAACAAGTACATTTAATTTTTTAATGAGTTACTATTATATTGACTTAAAAGTCAGAGATTTGTTTGTGTGTCCCCTCCAACATGAATAATGAAAAATTCAATTACTCAATAATTAGTATATTTGATGAATTAATTTATTTTCATTGTTCTTAATTTTAAATTTGGATAATTATTAAATTTGAATCGATGTTGTATTTACGAGAGTGATACTCAAACAAGGCATGCTCATTGAAAGTTAGGGATGTGTGAGTTTGTTTCTAAAAGATGATTTTGTTTTAACTCTATTATGTATTCGATATAAGGAATGTCATAAACATACTACACAGTGGTCGTAACTTAGTCCCAGACTATGCCTTCAAGGTGTTGATTAACAAGTGTCCCATAAAAATTGTTGAACTTCGTATAATTTTTATATCTTTTGATTGTGAAATAACCACCCCATTGGCACCAGATTAGGAGCAAAGCAGCCAAAATAATAGGTTTCGAAAAAAAAAAAAAAACTGTTCTCAGCATAAAGTTTATTTGAACAAATACTTTTAAAGTTTTCAAAAAGTGAAAATAAGCTTTTATGACACGAAAAGTTGTTTTTTCATACAATAGATTAAAACCTACTGGGCCTTCGAAAGTCACAAATGGGTGATCGTTGAAAGAGCCAGCCCATATATAGTATGAAGTTATGTCTTCGAACCTTCACTTACAGCCCAAAAAAGAGGAAAGTAACAATGTTGCTTGAGTTTGAAAATTTCGATTTTTCACGTCACGTGAGGACACCGATAAATTGGAACAAAACAAACAACCTTAGGCTGATGCCTGAACCCAATATCATCCATTTCATCGTCCATGTCCTTGATTATGAGGATAAACATGCTTTTCTTTCTCCTCCTTTTTGCTTCTACAATTTCCTCTTCTCTTGCCAAGGGTTCCTTGCAACAAACCCTTCTTCCTTCAGGTCTTCTTTGCATCTCAAACTATGCATATTACCTTTGTAATTTTTTTATTGGATTTTGGAAATTTGATTTATTGTTTTAAAAAATTCTTGGCTCAACCAATTTGAAACTCATAATTTGGCTCCACCCAATTAACTATATTCAAGATTTGGAGCCTTTTATTTTATGATTTTTTTATAAATAATTTTGGACTTCTTGATGTTCTGAATGGATGAGACTGGAAATTTCTTTAGTTTCTTCCTGGATTTATGTTGTCTGTTTATTTTTATTTCAATTGTAAGCTTTAGAAGTTTATATAGAAATATTTCAACTTTGGGGAGGGGGAGGGGGGGTTGGTTCAGAATTTGCATGGTTGTGATAATTAGCTTTATAAAGTTTGTTGTTTAGCTTGAAAAGTGGAATTTTGAATTTGAAGTTTCTAACTGCATGTTTTTGTTGGTATTAGAAGAATTCAATAACTGTAGTAATGCAAGCCGTGCAAGGCATTTATTAGAGAATGAATCTCAGGCTCAGACAAGGTAATCATAATGGATCTTCTCATGGACAGCTATGATGTAGTTATTGCGATAATTTACTCTGCATTTAACTTCAAATGGTAACTTTTCATTTTTATTGTTTATTTATTTATTTAGCAGTGTTGATTTGGTACAAGGATATATGTCCAATGATGACCTTGAATGGGCCATCCAAGAATTTGGACAGAGATGCAGCAACATTTCCAGGATATACAGGTGATTCCTCATACTCGTGAAGTGCTTCTTACTTAATTATGTAACTCAAAGTTTTGCCTTAACAAATGACATTAGATCTTAATGTTCATTAATTCCTCCTTTCACGGATAAATGAACTTCTTAAAAAGTCTGTGCTTCTTGCAATTGCTCAACTGACTTGCAATTTGTTTCTCTCTTTGAGGGATTCTTGGAATGGGCTATCAGTATTGGGAAGAGTGTAAATGGTGTTCCACTGGTAATTTCTTTTTCCTTTTGGAATTCATCCATAAATTACATATGAATCTAAGTAGTTTCATAAAAGTGAGTGTCATCACTTTTTTGTTTTCCTTCATTCCATTTAGTGGGTGATAGAGATTTCTGACAAGCCAGGAGAAGAAGAGACTGAACCTGCATTTAAGGTGAGTGTTTGACACCCAATACCAGTGAAGTAACTAGCTTATGATATTGTTTTATTTTAATTTTACTGCTTTTGGCGGGGAAATATAGCATAGACATTTGAAATTTTTATAGTTAGGATATGACGACACATTGAATAGTAGGAATGGACACAAGCATATTGACATAACTTTTCCACTCATTTTAATCCTCTTAATTACCTTCCCTTTTTACACTTTACTAAAGTTGATTACTTCGTTGAAAATAGAAAAAGCATATCATTATGTCGGAACACCACTTTATCTGGTGGTTATAACTTGAGATTTGAGTTCATTAGTTCTCCTATCAGTGTCATATGGGATACTTGTCTTGATATTCCAAATTCTCTTTGTTCTTTATTAGGAACACTAATGCATTCTGCATGCATCAATTTACTGAACTGGCAGGAGTTTATTGGGGTAAGTGATTAAATAATTCAAGGATTTGAAGTCTAAAAGAAATTATTGGCTGATAAGTGTGTAAAAAACATTTGTCATAAGAATCCCACTCTACGTTCAACAACCCTCTAAAATAATCATCTCAGCTAATCTGTAATGAGATGTGAAATAATCTTAGGAACTACTCAAATACTCAGTTATTTTTCTTTGATGTTTACATTTTTACACATAAGGCTTAATGTACTTTTGTTGCATTTTCTCTCAAAAAATTCTTTTATTGGATTTTTTTTTACTCATATGGATTAGCTGATGTTGTTGTTGTTGTAATTGTTTTTTTTTCTTTTATGGCTATGATTTTTGTGCTCTATGTCATATTTATACTACTGCTTTGTGTTAGTTAATTCCATGAAGAATGTTATGTAATCTTGTATTCAGCAATTCTATGACCATTAATACTGATGCAGTATATTGGAAATGTGCATGGTGATGAACCTGTGGGACGTGAGCTACTTATATTTTTGGCCAATTGGTTATGTGATAACCATTTGACAGATCCTTTGGTATTTTTCTTTCCTTTATTTGCACAGATATATTCTGATCTCTTTTCCTTTGTTTGCATACATGACAAATACACGTGTTCGCAACATTTTGCTGATACCGGTGCAAATTTTCAAAGTTTATAAACTGTTACAGTATATATTATTGAGAACAAAAACTCTAATGACTAGCCACAAGAAAATTATTCTACAGCCTGATAACAATCTCTTCATTTTTTTCCTCTATTGAAAATTTTCTTTTAAGAATAAAATAGAATGAAAATTATCAAATCAAGGCCTTTTCATCCTGCAGTATATCCATTAGTCAAATTTCATGAAAAATCCCAGAGCAAGGAATGCTACATTCATTTCAATTTCAAGCTTTAGATGAGTGAATGTGAAAAGACTATGTATGTTATGAATTTATTTAATAAATAAATATGAACTTTTATATTTCCAATGTATTGGAATGCAGTTAATCAGCTTCAGTATTCACATCTTGCATTTGCCAGTGACACTAATATTATTTTATGATTGAGTCTTTACTTTTACAATGTCTGACTTTTAGTGAAATATTTCAGGCGACATTGATTGTGGAGAATGTTCACCTTCATTTACTTCCATCAATGAATCCTGACGGGTTTAGTTTAAGAAAGCGTGGTAATGCTAATAATGTTGATCTGAATCGGGATTTTCCTGACCAGGTATATATTTGACTTTTAATAGTCATCTCAATCTGTATACAGTATGTTGATAAAGTTGGTTGAAGTTCATTGTTAGTATGAAATCAAATTTTAATATTAGAATCAATACTGATGTTTACCATTATGACTGATATTTTACTATTATGTTCCTAAAATTATTCTAGTAGTTTATTTACGTTTATAAATGTCATTACATAAATTTATGTTACCTTTAATTGATGATTTTAATATCAGAATCATCAGCTTTTACATTCTAGATGTGAATTTATTCATATTTTTTTTTACTTAATTTAAGTTTAAAGTACACTTTGTATATCATGTTATTTGTTATAATTGCTGCTATTTCTTGCTAGAGATCTTCTGAACATTAACCTTCTGTCTCAAATGAAACAACAGTTCGTTTTTATTAATGATGATGAGGATTCCCGGCAGCCTGAAACAAGAGCAATAATGAATTGGTTGAGAGATATACGATTCACTGCATCTGCCACTTTGCACGGGGTATTAATTCTATGGAATTCACATGATAGTTTGCTTGATTGTTTTATTTATTTAATTATTTTTGTGATGTCTACTCTGGGCTGAGCTGTTTATTTGTAGTTTTTGTTTTACTTGTGGCGATCCTGCTTTATACATCAAGAAATTATGTCCTTCCTTTCATTCAACAATCTTTCATTTTTCTCCATTAGAAGATATACATGATGCCTAAGCAGAATTATGTGGGTTTGATTAATGGCAATAAGATAAAGTTGTCAAAAGTCATTGGAAACTTGTTATATTTTCAGAAACCTAGAATATGAAGGTAACCAACCAGTTTCCAGTGCTTGCTTCTTGCTTTCTGAAATTCTGGAATTTTTTTCCAGGTAGTTTATTTCATTTGATGTTTCTTTAACCCTATTTTTGGATGCAGAGAAAGAAAGGATGAAAGAAAAATTTTGATTTGAAAAATTTTGTTGTTTGGTGGAAAAGAAAGTAGAGGAAAGAAAACTCTAAAAACAGAATTTTGTATGTTATATCTTCATTTCAAATTTCAAATTTTTTTTCTCTCTCCTATGTTTTCCCCTAATCAGAATTTAGGAACTTTGCTGCATGTATTTTGCGAGTTTTGCATAACTTGTGTTCATTTCTTTACTGACACAGTGACATTCACTTTTTTTTTTAATTCTATGGTTGAAAATACCAACCTATGTGAAATAATACTGAATAGTTAATCTTTTAGAATTGATTATAGCTTGTCTTTATTATTTTTCATATTTATGTACAGAATTTGTTCACTAATGGTGTCTTTTTTTTTTTTTTTTTAAACCTCAGGGGGCACTTGTTGCAAATTATCCATGGGATGGTAGTGATGATAAAAGGTGATAAAATACTTTATTTGTATTCATTTCACACAATTTAATGTGCATTGTGTCTTTTTTTTTTCCTACTAAAAGTAGAATTTTACCACAGCTATAAGTCTTGCAATGTTGTATGGAGCTGAATGTTGGATGGTAAAGAGCCAGTAAGAATAAGTCAGTGTAGCAGAGATGAAAATGTTGCATTGGATGAATGGACACACTAGACAACATAAGATTATACATGATTTACGAATGAACATGATGATATCATATGATCCATGTCATGGGAAATGACTTGGTTGTTGTTCTACCAAGAGTGCTATATTTTAATATTATTACTTGTAAAGTTGGAATATGGTTATCAATCTTTGTTGGATGTCAAATCTTTTGCTATTTGAAGTTATTAACATTTTGTGAGTGATATGTGTTAATGTTATCACTTATTAAGTTGGAATATGCTTACCAAGCTTTGATTGTTAAGATTTCTTGCTGGCTGTAAATTCTTTTGTTATTCTAAGTAATTAATGATTTCATGGAGATATCAATGAGTTTCAGACTTCATACTAATGTCAAGTGCGTACTATGACTTTAGGACATACATAATGTTAGATACTGTTTATCTTATCTTTCTTTCGGATCATCTTCAGTGCATTCCATTTATGTAGAGATGTATAATGAATGACATGCTTCCAATCTGAACTCTTGTGTTGAATTTGTGTATTGATATGAAAAAATTACAGGACAAAGTATTATGGGTGTCCTGATGATGATGCATTTCAATTCATGGCAAGTATCTATAGTCACTCTCATTACAATATGTCTTTAAGCAAGGAATTTCTCGGTGGAATTACAAATGGAGCAGCATGGTATTGTTGTATGAAAGTATTGCATAGTAGTTCATTACTGTAGTCTGTTTCCTTTTAATATGTGCACAATTTTCAAACGGTACTCGCTGCAGGTACCCTCTATATGGGGGAATGCAAGATTGGAATTATATACATGCTGGCTGTTTTGAGTTGACCTTGGAAATTAGTGATAATAAATGGCCCAGTGCTGCTGAGGTTAGTTTTAGCTTCTAAATCCGAGCAGTCTTTAAAATTACTAGTACTATCTTCATCCCTAAATGTAAAACACTTTTTTCAAATTTGTTTGTCACTTTTTATAAGACTTTTTTTAAGATATCTTGTGTTAATTATATTTTGACCCAAATACCCTTAATTACTTTACAATAAATGTTATATAAATGAGATAAACTTGTTCTCTCTCATATGATAATCCAATAAGATAGATGACACACATTAATTAATTCGGTAGAAAGTAATTAAGAGGAAAAAGTGAAATAATGAGTCCCAATAAGTTTAAGGGTAATTTTGAAAAATTAATTCAATTTGTTTACAAATTTAATGTCATTAACTAAATTAACTAACTTTCTTAAAAGGAGTGAATTAGTTAAAAAAGTCTTATATTTAAGAACGGAGGTAGTATATCTAGAATAAAGCTAAATAATTAGGACAAATTACACTCACATCCCGAGTTTTAATGAAACTACACCTGATACCTTTTCCTTTTCTGACATTACTTTGACCTTGTTTTATATAAATGCATAAGAAAACAGGGGAAGTCTGTGTTAACGGCAAGAATATATGACAATATGTTGTTATTTAAATTAAGGGAGGCTTGTATAAGGTAAAAAAATGAGCATCAGGTGAAATTGTGTTATACATTGGGGTGTGAATGTAACTTTCCCAAATAATGATTACAAGAGAACACAAAAGACAAAATAAATCTTAAGAGATAGGAATAGGGGATCTCACTGAGAACTCACAGAAACCTGAGACGCATTCTAATATTATTCAAGCATTCTGTTTGAAGTTTCCGCTGTTAAAACAAGTAGGATAACAGAATATGTTTCTAGATGACATTGTCCTTTAGATCTGTCTGAAGCCAGATGAATTTCTGTTGACAGACAATGAAACCCTTATTTTAGCAATACAACTGACAACTGTTCATTCATTTTTAATACTTTTACACAGATCTTACCACTCCACCGCTAAAAAACAATCTCCAGTTTCAATAATCATGAGTTTTCTCTACATCCATTTACACAGCAAGTGGAATTTGGACTATGCCATCATAATTTATTTCGGTTTCTTTTTATTGCAATGTCTCCTATTTGCTCTTGACCAACATAAGCACGAGAGACCGATAACCTAGAAGTAATGACCATAAGGCCCTAGACATCATGTTGACAGTATGGTGGCTTAAAGGAATATTCACCATGGGAATAACAGAATTTCGACAAAGTAGGGAGGAGTGTAGTGTGAAATCTGACATAGAAAATTATTAAAAGGAGAAAGAGGAAGAGAAGAACGGAGGGTAGGCTAGAATGAAAAAGGTGGTGTTTTGGGAGGGGTGGAATATGCTGTGCATCTGCAAGATTTCCTTTACTTTCCTGTGTTTTCTTTTGTAATTTCAGCCTCAATAGAGTGTTACCTCTGTTTGTAAGGAGCTTACTTTCCATTATTTGTACCATAATTCCAAATATCCGTTGAATACTTGGTTTGCATGATTGGCATGTACATAATTGGTTATTGTTTACTTATCACTGTTAAAAGTTTCTTATGATGACACCTGTTTACTTGGTTAACATGCAGCTTCCTATTCTTTGGAGATACAACAAAATGAGCATGCTTAATCTTGTGGCAAGCCTGGTGAAGGTATGCTGTTTATGTTTATATGCTTTTCACCTAATGAACTAATGTGAATTCTATATCCTGTTCCTTTGCTTCAGAATTTTTTTTAAAGCCCTTGACGTGTAAATATTTGAGAGAGAGGATTTAGGAGACAACACAGCTGAGTGAATGGTATACAAGTGACCCTGACTTTATGTATCAGTTTTATTAATGAACAGCATGTTGTACAAGTGTGTGGTATGAGAACACTACTAATACAGCTATTTACATCAAAGAATTATATTACATACAATTTACTTTAAGGGCTACTATTTCAACAGTTTCCTATGGTAAAATTGTTTTCTTTTTTTACTGTTAAAATTACCTCACCCATATGGTCACCTTTGTGCACAAGGAGAACGCAGATAGAGACTGGCTGAAGACAAGAATGATAATAAGGAAATACAAGTTTTTGATCCCAAGTTCTCCCTATTGGAACTGGACATCCTCTATCATTACAATTATAGTTTACACCGGAGAATCTACTTCAAATGCAAGCATGACACATCAAAGAAGTGACTCTGACCCTTCCTCAGATTCCATTCTTTAAAATAAAAGAAACACGGATAATTAACTAAGAACCGTGTTTGAATACACCGCGGATGTGTGTTTATATAGGTTAATTACATTAATTATATATAAATAGAGGATATTCTGTTTTCTCTAAATTAAAGATTATGTGTCTATAAACCACAATTATTAATAAATCAGAATATTATATTCTGATTTTCAACACATTCTAATTGACAATAAATCCAAAACATGTTTAGGCTTTGTCAATTGTATTCTTAGGCATGTCATAACCAAGTAACTACTAATCTACTGTTTCATCTATGTGTTATGCAAATAATACCAAGTTACCAACTAGGGCTGTGAAGCCTTTTCTTATGTGATTATCTACTCAGAATATGTTCAAAGGGTAATGTGCACAAGAAAAATGAAATTTTAGAAGGGATTTCAGTACACTGAATTGCTTTCTATCAATTGCTACCATGTGCGCCTTATACTTTAGCAGACTCTGGTCATTTCCTTTGGTTTCCTACACATCCTGTTCTTCCCTTCAAATTTTACAAACATTGAAGGAAACCTGAAAGGTTCAGTTTCAAAATGTTTATTGGGCTTCTTAGTTGTATTTTTATTCTTTCTGCTATATTTTATTGGATTAGAAGATGACCTTTTAGATTATATTTCAAAATATGCAGTGGGGATATTGGTTAGCAGATTCTCATATTTGCCTATGTTTAAGGTGTCAGTACTATTGTTTTTTATTAGATTGACTAGCTATTTGTTTTCTACTCTCTAGACAGGAGTGCATGGAAGGATATATTCTTCAGGCGATGGAAGGCCATTACCAGGCTCTATAACTGTCAGTGGAATAAATTACACAGTACGTGTGAAAGTACATGTTCTTTTTTTCATTTTTCCTTTTAAACCTCTTGATCTCTAATTCTCTATCCTCCCTACTCTCTCTGTCTTTTCCATGTTAGGAAGTATGTATCTGCACATTTTTGTTCAATTAGATAATGACATCAAATTGTAATATGAAATATCAATCTTGCTACAGTTTTACCCCCATAAAGATTGCATGAATCACAAGGACTAATCTGATCCCATGACATGGGATGTGTTTTTCTACTTTATATAGAAATGTTATATGTCCTTGTTTCACCTTATATTAAAATAAATCGTTTTGATGACAGTGAACCAATGAATCTTTATGTGTTCATTGTTCTCATGTAGTAGGTACTCTTGCATTCATGCTTTGTAATAAGAGTCATAATTTAAATTTATTTAGATCATAAAACCCTGTGGTAATACACGATGTATAAAACTTTTTCATAATCATATACTACATGGGGAGTAAAATTATTGTCGAAGGGGAAAAAATGAAAATAGGTCAAATGGAGGATAAAGAAAATAAACAATGAGCTGAAATATTAGATTGGACGGCTAGTCAGCAAAATTTGAGCTCTTTTGATATTTAATTGACCTACTGCAATTACGTGTTTATTTAAATGAGCATTTCCTGTTTGATTTTTTAGAAGCTAACGATCTAAAATATATTCTAAAGAATTGAGATTACATTTTTAGGCTTCTGTAAAATTCTTTTCCCACTTCCCAGCATTGCCTTTTCTTACAATGCCGGTCTTTAGTTGTACTACATATTTGACAGATTGATTTATTAGACAAAAATATGTTATTTTTAAGTTTAGGCTTCATGTTTCAAATTTCAATTGATAGCCTGTGGATTGTTTTCTTCCTTAGCTACAATTCTTGATATGTCTTAACTGCATGTTTGTTTTTAAACTTCACTTTGATGATTTTATTTGGGTCTGTTAATTTTCTGAACTAACAGGTTAGAGCTGGAAAAACTTTTGGTGACTATCATCGCATACTATCCCCAAGAGATAAATATGAAGGTATTATAATATAATTCAAATTATTTTGTTATAATATAGATTGAAGCCTACGCTGAAGATGTTCTGAAGTGATTAAATAATAAAAATGAAATTCTCATGATTTGGTGAAATGGTGAGTCGGTGGGTTCTTAAGTTGTCTGAAGACAAGTTAAATAATTCAATTCCTGGATGGGATATAGATTTCATCACAACCCAGATGAAAATATCCTTTTTTTAATCTTAAATTTCACAATTTTCAGTTTTTGAGTTTTGTAATCAATTTCTCAATCTAAATTGCAGTAATGGTAACCATGCCTGGCTACAAATCGAAGAATACAACTATTTGGTTGGATGAAGGACCTGTGACATTGGATTTTGTTCTCGACCCTGAAGTCAGTGTCAAAGGGAGTGTACTACAAAATGTCTATGATTGTGACTGTAATAGTAAAAGCAAACAAGAATTTGTGCAGTTTATTTGGGGAGCTCACTTGGAAGTTTTCTTTGTTTTGATTGTTATATTAGGATTTTTACTTTTATTATTTCAGAGGAGAGCAAAGGTCAAATTTTCAACAAGCAGACAGTTAGCAGGGGCAAAAGGAACTGTTGAGGTTTGAGGTTATTGATATGTATCCCACTACTAGGGTCTGCCTGATGATAAAGGGGTTGGCCCGGTTGGGATACATGCATAGGACTTAGTTCGATCTTTATTGTTGTCATTGTACACAGAAAAAAAGGTTATTGATATGTTGTTTGTATTAAGTTTTGTTGTATATTAAGGTGGATAGAGAAATCAAACCTTTTCTTGTAAAGATTTCTTTAGATGGCTAACGTGAATTCATATTACTGAATGCTTCTGTTTGAAGAAATTAAGATTTCCTTATGAAAGGAAGAACCCGGATGAAAAA
Organism: Pachyrhizus erosus; assembly: GCA_026544285.1. Classification (NCBI taxonomy): domain Eukaryota; kingdom Viridiplantae; phylum Streptophyta; class Magnoliopsida; order Fabales; family Fabaceae; genus Pachyrhizus; species Pachyrhizus erosus. Next base: position 14,349 of record JAMLFT010007207.1, read on the forward strand.
TGACATCAAAAGAACATTGTCCAAGATATTCAATTGTACTGGTGTGGACACCTGCAGAATATCAATGAGATTAACCGTAAGTTAATGATTAATCTTGTTAAATAAAGAAATTTCTCAAAATGTTTTATGATTTTATTTTTAGCAAAATAATTAAATGGAATCCACTGTACTGTGAAGTGCAGGTGTCCAACCAGCACAATTGAAATTTTTTTTTTTAATAATACAAAAGAATTAAAAATTTACCTGATGTACATGTTGAGAAATATTTACATAAATAATACAAACTGTTCTTGAAGAAAAATTGATTAGCCAATAATTATTAAAGGTTGAGTAAAATGCGTGAGTTGTAATTTCTTTATACTTGTCTTTATTTTTTGCAGATAAAAAAATTTGATTTTTTTTTACATTGAGAAATCAACTATCTAGTAATTGATTTCTCTTTTTTTTAATATATATTTTATAAATTGATTTATAACTATTTTATTTTTTCAATTTTCACAAGTTCAAAAATTAATTTTCTTATATTTTGAAACTCGACTATAGTTGAAACAAAAAAAAAATTACTAACATGTACAAAATGACACAAAGTCACTCTCAAACAAAATATTATCATTTTTTTATAATTACACTTTTAAATAAATTTATTTTCAATCTCTATTTAAATGAGCAAAATAATTCAAATTTAACTCACTATAATTTATTACAAAATAAATTAAAATAATTAAACACAAATTAAAAATATTTAAAAAATA
>JAMLFT010007208.1:0-15100 GCA_026544285.1 Pachyrhizus erosus
TTTGCATGTAAAGTGTTAGATGATTTTAAGCAACAGATATTAAAGCGGTTAAAAAATTATAGTTATAGGAATTATAATAAAATATTTTAAATTATAGATGCTAAAATAAAGAAATTTATAATTATAAAATAAAAAATGTAATTAAACCTAATTTATATTTAACTTCCATTCTTCGTTAGTTATAATTGTTTTAACCCGCTTATTATTGATTCTACCGTGTAATGTTGTTATTATACGTGTTTCAAAATTTCAATCTATAATTGGAATACAGGGTCCTTGATTTTGTAGGTTTAAGGAGGGTTTAGGGTTCAATTCTACTTGATATTTGACTTGTTAAAAACTTGGTGTTCAAATTGGTGACTAATTGGATGCTTATTTGATTCTTTTACCCAATTTGATTAAATTATGTTTTTTTACAGTATTAATTGGATATAAATAAAGAATATGATTGACAGAAATGAAAACTAATCATTTTTTTTGTACATATTCAAACTAATCATTTGAATATGATATAGGTTGCTGCAAAATTTCATTATTTTACCTGAATTGGTGTGTTTTATTGTTGAATTACTTTCTTTTTATTTTAATTGCATTTTGATATCACACCAACCATCTATTTAAATTATTTTTCATCACTCTTGATTTAATTAATTGAATTGAAGTCTTTTAAGAGATTATTTTTTTGGCATTATCAGCTTATATTGTGAAATCCTTTTCAAGATTTTATCAAATCGTTTTTTTAGGTGTAAGTGTGCTTTTGCTTTTTAAATTTGGTCACTTTATTTTATGCTCCAAGTTTAAATTTGTTTTTTTTACTCCATATAATTTAAAAAAATATTCTTTTTAACATTTCGAACTTTGTAAATATCGTTAGAGGCGATGTATATGTGACAAACGATATAATTTTTAACGGTGTTGAATTTACAATTTATGATGATTTTAAATTTCTAAAATTTAGTTTTATAATTTTAATTTTTAAACATGATTTTTTATAATTTAAAATTATAAAAAATAAGCAAAGAAAAAAAAAAACGTAAGTGCTTCTTCCACTTCCATAATCTTTGGACCAAAAAACTAATTATCCATAAATTGAAATCCCTAACCTCAAAATCGATCTCCCAAACAGAATAATCAATACTCATTTCTCTTCTTCTTGATCCCTTTCTCTTTCTTATTGTCTTTCTCTTTCTCTCTCTCAATGGCTTCCTCATATTTTAGAACACAAAATTAAGAATCAAAGTTCACAAAACCCAAATAGAATAAAACAAATTCCTAAGAACCAAAAATCCCAACCTTAAACTTGAAACTTTCCACTTTTTAAAACAAATATTAAAATACCTAGAATTAACCAAAACTTAAAAATTACAAAAGGTAAAACTAGGTTTGTTCATATTCAAATAACACTATTAGCTTTTAATTACCACTTTATGAAAAACACTACCATTGGAAACCAAAGGTGGAAAACAATAAAATCAAATTTGAAACATGAAAAATAGAAACACCAAAATTTTTTGAGAGAACAAGAACAAGAGTATATCAATATTGGTTTGAGATTCAATTTTGAGAACAAAATTGTCATTGTAAGTAATGTTGACATTGTCATAATAAGTAAAGAATTCACGTTTGACGGGAACTAATTTACGTGGTGGTTGTCGTTTCATATGTTCTTGTGGAGACTAGTTGAAGAAGGTGGAAGAGAGAGACAAAAAGTTGAAGTTTGTGGAGGAAACAAAGGTTTAGATGAGGAGTGAAAGGGGATTTTTAGGTGGTGTAGAAGCATAATTTGGTAGCGGGTGAGAGCAACTAGATGCAGTCCAAGCTGTTTTTCTTCTTCACCTATTCTAGTAATTTTAAGTCATAAAAAAATTGTACTTAAAAATTAAATTAAAACTAAATTATGACATTAAAATTATCCTAAAATTTGAAGGTAATAATATTAAAATTTTTCTATGAATTTATGGGTTACAATTAATTGTAATATTTTATTTTATAAAAAATAGACTAATATTAAAATTTATTTAATAATACTTAAATTCATTAATAATGTGATTAATTTTTACAAACTTTGATACATAATTATGATAAATATAAGAATCAATGTAAGCTGAACCACTAAGTTCATAATGGGAGATATCTAGTGTTAATAAATAATGAAATTAGATTTCTTTTATTGTCACATTATTTAATTGTTCTCTAGATTTGCTCTATTAAAATCAAATATAAGAAGTTAGTTTTTGAATTTAAAGAGATAAGAGATCGTGATCTCTATAGATAATCTTTGTTAATATTAATTATGTCTCAATAAATAAATAAATAAATAAATTAATGTTTTAAATTTATAAAAATTATATATTTTTAATATATTATTTTTCACATTTAGTATCAGAGTCAATTTTATATAATTTAGGACCAGATTGTTAAATATTATTGTAAAAACTAAATACTAAAATTTCAAATTAGCCTCAATTCTTTTTGGTTTGTTGTTTGATATTCCAAATTATTGGAGCTGAACAACAATCTTTATTCACGCTGGCTATGCGCCAATTTCACTGGACTGCAATATGATTAATTGAAAGGGAATTCACCCAATTTGCAACCCATTGAAATTGCAATTTCAATTACAATTTTAATCGCGTGAATAATTCACGAACCTGATATTTCAATTGTTATATTGATATATCTTCAATTGTTACTATTCACGGAATTACAATTACAATTGAAATCTTCAATTATTATTACATGTGGAGTTATAATATTTTAATATAATATAATATTAATTGTTATATTATTTTAATTTCAATTGAATGGATTTGAATGTTACGCCCTCTGTAATATATTATACTCAATCTTCAATAGATATTATAATTTATTTCAATTTTTAATTGGTATGAATTGTCTTTATTCAATTAAATTGTGATATGCTATTATCTGTGATACATGAAATTTAATTGATCTTGATTAGACTGAATGAAAGTTAGTATAATGATAATTAAATTAATTGAATTGCCACTCCTTTTACCTGTTCACGTGAATTGCCACTACTTGTTCACGTAAATTGCCACTTCTAAGTTGTGCAATTGGAAAAATCTAATCAAGAAAAGCTAAAAATTAGCTTTGGCAGGGACTAGAACCCACGTGCACAAGGTAATGATGGAACATCTACCCATTAAGTAAATTACTTTATGTGTAGATTGCATTGAGTAAATCTAAATATGTTAATATTTAAATGTGTACTTTTCTATGTCTTTTAATATTGTAGATATTGTTCATTTATTTTATTTTTATTTTTGTTTTTGTGAATTAATAGTTGATTTTCATTTAGTAGGAATTTTAAAATTTAAAATTCAAATATCTTGATTACTGATTATTACTATTTAAATATAAAACATGTTGGGAATGCCTTTAAATAATTTATTTATGACTAGTAAGATGCTTTTTAATATATTTTTTCTATTAATTGGATCATAATTTTGGACAAGAGAAAATTGTTTTCTGTATAAAAATTTTCATGGGTTATTATTATAAGTTGTTATTCCTAAAGTGAAACCACCTATATTGATTCGTGAAAAATTTTGTAATTTTGAGAAATGTTTTTAATCTTTGTATGGATTATTTGTTCAAAGGGGGTTGTTGTATGTTTGAGTTACGAGTTGATCATTGATGGAGTTATTTAGGAATGCGCTTAGTAAGATTTGTCTATTTAAAGGGGACAATTTTTTGAACTTTCTGTGTGCTCATGGATTAACTCATATGAGGTTTCAACCTAGGTTTTAACCTTGATTTGTGCATTTTGTCCAAATGGGAATGTGCTATTATACTTGTCTCACCTTGATAGCTCATTTCATTTTGAGTTGTATCTTGTCTTGTAATATGTCCTGATACATTCTTGTTTTGACTTAATAGTGAACTTTTCTGTAAACAAATTATTTTTCTTCCATTGAGATCTTTAATGGATCAAACTATGGCAAATGGAAGCAAGATTTGGAATTCACTTTGAGAATTTTAGATCTTCATTTAGCTTTACGCGAGGATGAGCCTATGATCAATGCATAAAGCATACATGAACAAAAGGAGTTTTTGGCTAAGTGGGAAATGTCAAATAGGTTTAGTTTGATCAATATCAAGAGGATCATCTCTAAACATCTTTTGAGTGGATTGCTAGAGGATATGACAACTAAAGGGTTCCTCATCACTCTAGGAGAAAGGTACCAAGTATTTGATTACACTAAGTTTAAATATCTAATGAAATAGTTAACAAACATGATATATGGTAGTGTTGGAGGTGTTACAGAATTCATTATGAAGATGGTTCATATCCAAACCAAACTCAAAAAATTCCAAATTAACCTTAATAAAAAATTCATTATTGAGCATGGCTTAAATTACTTATCCATTTATTTTATACAAATTAAAACTACCCACAATACTATTGGTCATAAATGGACTATGAATGACCTCATTACCAAGTGTGTTGTCAAGGAAGAGAAACTTAAAAAAGAAAAGAATGGCATAGCCCTATTATCTGTCCATGGCAAATATACTTGTAGAAAGAAACATTGGAAAAACACAATGAATGCATCTAATGTTTCTCATAGATATCAAGGTATAGGGAAACCAATAAGGGTCAAGACCACAATGTAGGAGGTTCTAGGCTAACTATCTTTAAGAAGTACATTTGGTGCTTCTAGTGTAAGGAGAAAGGTTATAAGAAAATTGATTGTGAAAAGTTCAAGACTTAACTAGAGAATAAGAAAAAATCAAGAGGTAATAATTTAGTTTTTGTCTGTCTTGAGTCTAATCTAATAGATGTCCTTATAGATTTTTGGTGACTCAATAGTGGTTCCACAACATATTGTTGTGTCTTTGTAGGGGTTCAAATTTTTTAGGGAGCCCAACTTGAGGGAAAACAAACTAAAGATAAGAAATGATCTTGAAGTCTTCATAAAAAAAGTGGGGGACGTCCTCCTAGTTTTAACTTATGGATTTAAATTGGTTTTGAAGAATACTTTTTATGTATCTTTTTTTTTAGGAGAAATTTGATGTCTATTTCTTTGTTTAGACAAACTTGGTTTTAGTTTTACCTTTGGTGATAGAAAAATAAATCTGATGTTGAACTCCCAAATTATTAGTTATGGATCTTTTAATGGGTGACTTGTATAAATTGTCTTTTGTTTCTAATAATGTTTCCTCATCTTTTGTTGTTGAGAATTTTGTTACTAAAAAGTCTAACATTGAAGAAAATTCCTTCATGTTATGGTACAAATGCTTAGGTCATGTTTATAGGGAAAAAGGTTAAGAGATTGACAAAGGTAAATATTTTTCCTTCCCTAAATTTTGATGACTTGGATACTTGTGTGGATTGTATAAGGGAAAAGTTTATTAAAACCAAAAAGAAAAATGCAACTAGAAGTTAAAATCTCTTAAAGAGCGTTCATACAAACATCAATGGGCCCCTAACTCCTACAATTTGTGACAACAAGTTTTTCATTACATTCATTGATGATTTTCCCAATATGGTTGTCTTTACTTGATTAAAGAAAAATCTAAAGCATTTGAAAAGTTCAAAATTTTTAAAATCAAAGTGCAAAAATAGTTAGGAAAATGATATTGTAAGGTCTAATCGTGGTAGAGAGTATTATGGTAAATATAGTGTCATAAGACAACATATGGGACTATTTGCCTTATACTTGCATGATTATGGAATAGTTTCACAATACACCATGCTTGGGATTCTCAAACAAAATGGTGCAATTGAAAGGTGCAATAAGGAACTCAAAGATATGATGAGTAGATGTAACTTGTTAGAATTTTTGGGGGGAGAAGCCTTGAAAATAACCCTTTACATCCTAAACAAAGTTCCTAGTAAATATGTTCCTAAAACTCTTTTCAAACTTTGGACAGGAAGAAAACCTAGCCTAAACAATCTTCAAGTCTGGGGTTGCCCAATCGAGGTTAAAATTTGTAATCCTTTATAGAAAAAGATGAATCCTAGGACGAGTCGTTACTTTTTCATTGGATATATAGATAACGATAAAGGATACAAGTTCTCCTATTTTGGCAAAGAGAACATAATTGTAGAGTACATGAATGCTAAACTTTTGGAACTTGATGTGGTATATCCTATTGTTCCATCTAATGATATTGATGTTGAATTGCCTGAGATTGTTTCTTTATCACTGCCTTTATTGTTAGTGTTTCAAGTGTTGTTCCGATTAAGACTAAGGTCTCAATTGTTCCAATTGAGACTATAGTTGGGATTGGAGATATAGTTGGTACTCAGGTCAATGACATATTTGATTCTTATATTATAGATGAGATTCCCTAATCTTTGTGTAGGTTCCTTTAAGGAGGTCAACTAGAGAAAAGAGACCTACTATTGGTGATGACTTTGAGGTTTAACTTGGTGAGGATGAATATGGCATTGAAGATATTATTGCTCCAAAAAGTTATTAGGAAGTTGTTTCTTGCCCTCAATCAGAAATGTGGAAGCTTGCAATGAATGAAAAAATGCAATCTATGTCAGTTAATGGTGTATAGGAGTTTGTTGAGTTGCCTAAGAGTTGTAGGGCAATCATTTGTAAATGGGTCTTTAAGACAAATAAGGACTCAAAGGGTAACATTGAGAGATTTAAGGCTAGATTAGTGGCAAAAGGTTTATGCAAAAGGAGGACATTGACTTTAATGAGACTTTTTAACCTATATCAATAGAGTATTCCTTAAAAATCATCATGGCCCTCGTAGATCATTTTGATTTAGAGTTGCACCAAATGAATGTGAATACAACTTTTTTGAATGGTGATTTAAGTGAGAAGCAACAACCTAAGGGTTTTTGTGTTGGAGGTAATAAGGACTTGGTCTTTAAACTAAAGATGTAGACTTATGGGTTAAAACAAACTGCTTGACAATGATACCTAAAATTTGATGAAGTTATGACTTTTATGGGATTTGAGGAGAATAAGGTTGATTAATGCATATACCTCAAGTTTAGTGGGAGCAAATTTATCTTCCTTGTGCTATATGCGGATGATATATTGTTGGCTTCTAATGACCTTAACATACTATATGAGACAAAGCATATGCTAACAAGATCTTTTGACATGAAAGACCTTGGCGAGACCTATTTCTTATTGGGGATTGAGATTCATAGAAATAGATCACGTCATACACTTGAGTTCTCTCAAAAGCCTTACACTAATATAATCTTAAAGAGATTTAATATGTAGAATTGTAAACCTAAAGATGTTCCAATTGTAAAAGGTGAAAAACTTAACAAGGATCAATATCCCAAGAATGAGATTGAGTGAGTAGAGACGAATAATAGACCTTTTGGAAGTGCTTTGGGTAGCCTCATATGTGCTTAAGTATGCACTAGGCCCGACATCGCTTTCATAGCTAGCATTCTTGGTAGATACCAATTAAACCCTAAGTATGATAATTAGATAACTACTAAAAATGTGATGTGGTACTTGTAGAAGACCAAGGAGTATATGTTTGTGTATAGGAAAGTTGAAAACTTGGAAGTCATAGGGTACATAAATTCAAATCTTGATGGGTGCCTCAATGATAAGAAATCAACTTCTGGATTCATCTTTATTATGGTTGGGGGTGTGATATCCTGGAAAAAGTAAGAAACAAACCCTTGTTGCATCTCCCATTATGCAATCAAAGCTTATTGTTTGTTTTGCTGCCTCTACTTATGTTGTTTGGTTGAGGAATCTTGTGACAGGATTTCGAATTATGGATTCCATTACTAGGACATTGAGGATTTTCTATGATAACAATGTTGCAATGTTTTATACAAAATAATAATAAGACCTCTAGTGAATCTAAGCATATAGAGTTGAAGTACCTGACTGTCAAAGATCTTGTGAAAGATGGTTCCATAGTTGTAGAACATATAGACATAGATTTCATGTTTGCTTATCCCTTTACCAAGGGACTTAGGCTTGTTGTTTTCAAACATGTTGAAAACATGGTATTATGAGTTCTTTTGATATGCTTGGTTAGTGGGAGTTTTAGATTTATGTTATTTCCCTTTTCATCTTGTTGGATCTTTATTTTGAATTTTGGAAATGATGTGATGATGACCTTTTACATTTGATTTGATGAATAAATTATGAGATGAATTTTATTATGATACCTTTTATATGTGTATATCAAATGTGAAATTATTCAAGTACGATGTTGTTAATATCACAATGTTAGTGATTGACACCAAACTTGGAGCTAAGGCATGATGGTTTCTAGGTAAACCATGTAATTTCTTTGGCTTTCAAGCACTTGAGAGAATTTAATTACTAACAAAGAAAATGACAGTTCAACTTTTTAATAACATTATCACGTCATTTTCTTATTATACTCCACATTGATGACCAGTCGACGAAGTCAATGATATTTGTAATTGTCGAAGGTGTTGAATCAATAAGGAGTGCAATCACCACCATGATTCGGTGTTACATGGTTTTTTTTGGATGAAGTATTAATTAACTGTTGTATATTGGGATCATATGTTTTGTGGCCACAATATGTTATTAGTTTGAGACTCATTTTCGAAAATGTTTTAAAATCAAAGATACATAATTAATTTTGCCTAAGTAGGAGAATGTTAGATTTTTCCTATGAATTTATATGGGTTACAATTAATTGTAATATTTTATTTTTCCAAAAACAAACTAATATTATGATCCATTTGATGATACTTAAACTCACTAATTATGTGATTAATTTTTACAAACTTTAGATACCTAATTCTAATCAATGTAGGTTGAACTACTAGGCCCATCATGGGAGGTTCTTAATGTTAACAAATAGTGAGACTAGGTTCCCTTTGTCGCCATATTATTTAATCACTCTTTAGGTTTGTTCCATTCAAAACCTAGAATTTGGAACGTGTGATCAAACATAGGAAAACTTAGTTTGTTGAATTTAAAGAGGTCATGCTACGCATAGACAATATTCGTTAAGTTTGATCATGTCTTCAACAAGTAAATAAATTGATGTTCTAAATTCATATAAATTGTATCATTCTTGATGTATTATTTTTTCACAAATAATGTTAAAAATTATGTCGTTTGTTACATATGCATCACCTCTATTGATGTCCATGAAGATGGACTAAAAATAATAACATTTTTAATATGTTAAAAAAAAAGTTTAAATTTGATAAATAAAAAAATTCAAATTTAAAAAATAAAAATATATTTGAATGTTTCTTTAATAATTTCATATTAATTGTTACAATTTCAATAAACAATCATAAAATATTAATATAAATAAAATAATAATAAATAATTAAAACATATGTTAAAATGATTATCACCCACTCATAACTATCAACAACCAACTAAATCACTTCCAACCTCTTTAAATTTGAATACTAACAAAATATTTTCATAGTTTTAAAAAAATATTTAAGGATATACTAATAATGAGTAATTATAGAATTTGTAAATTTATACTCAAAGTTTCAAAAATATTTTAACTCAAATCCAGTATATACTAAAATCCCTTATTTTAATAAGCATATACTTTAAAGAGTTTAAATATAAATTTTTTTAAGAACTGGATAGTATACCTTATCTTTAAGATATTATCCTTAACTATAGAAAATTTGTTTCAAAGTAGTTATAATAATGAAAACCAAATAAAATGATAGAAAATTATTTAACTTTCAATTTTTCATCTTCTTTTTGGTTTGTGAATTGTTATAGGTGCCATGGATGAGAAAATGTTGGTTTCACAATTAATTGATGCAAATATTGGTAACTGGAATCTTCCATTGATTCGAAAAACCTCTCTACCAACTTCATAAGTCACATTTTTCCAACCAGCAACAATCTTATATGGAAATTCAGTACTAATGGTTGCTCCATGGTCAAATTAGGCTATAGGTTTGGAAAGTCAAAACATAAAAACAGTGATGCTTTTTCCAGTGCCATGCTAGGAGACATGTGGAGAAAAATTTGGAAAATTAACACTCCACCAAAATGCAAACATTTTGTTTGGCGAGCTTGTTAAAATATTTTACTTAAGCGTCAAAATCTTAGATGGAGGAAGATTGATATTGATCCTATATGCCCAAGATGTGGAATGAAAGAGGAGGTAACGAGATGATGGTTTGCATCACCATTAGCTATTAGAGTGAATATAGATGACGTTTTTCTTTTCTCAACATGGATAAGTAATTTTCTAGATAGAGGTGATAAAGAAATCATAGATTTCTGTATGTGCTATGGAGGAGTCAAAACACTTTGGTATTTGAAAAGAAAACATCCCCTTTGCACTTACTGCTAACCTGAGAAAATTCTTTACATGTTCAACAAAATATCCAATGCCAAAGAGTGGCCTAACAACATGTATGGAAACCACCAATAATTGGGAAATGTAAGGAAAATTTTGAGTCTTCTGTGAGGAAAGGAAGTGGAACTGGTATAAGTGTGATCTTCAAAGATCACCAAGACTTTATTCTTACAGCTGCAATGTTTTTTAGTGAATCTTATTTTGAGTAATCAATTGTAGAAGAGTTTGCTTTCAGGTGGAGCATTCAAGTAACAAATAAGTTTTTACTGCCAAACATAACTTTTGAAACGGACTTCTAGGACCTCATAACAGCTTGGAAAAAAAAATTGATGACCATAAGTGTACTTATATGTCAAATATTATCCTGTAGACCATATATTTTTAAGTTAGGTAAGATTAGGCCAATTTAATTGAATTAAGTTTTTTTTTTAATTCAATCCATCTTATTGATTTCTATTTGGTCAAATGAGTGAACACACTAGCCTATTTCATTTATTATAATAAAATCTTAATTTTTTTAACCTTTATTTTTTTTATTGACTCATTGGTACTATTGTTACTCCATGAATAAAGGAGTAAAGCACAAGAAATTGTCAATTGGCAATTGTTAAATATACCTTTTTATTTAATTGTTAAGCACAAGTCCAAAATCACCTTTTTTTTTTCTTATGTATAGGTTTCATACTTCAATAAAAACCAATAACACACCAATAATTAACAAAATCGAATAGCCAATTGCCTTTCTTTTTCCATCGTTTTTCACGCTTACTCATTCACAATCAGGATACATGCTCGTAATACTATTGTTTTTTTTATTAGCCAAAAGAAAAAATATTTTAGACATCAAGGTACAAGGGGACCTCAACTCGTTCAACAAAATTACACTTATAAAATCCACCAAACTAAAGCTTTAAAATGGTTCTAGCATGTTTACATGATGCATTCTTAGCTTCTACAAAGGATGAGACTCCTCAAGCTCCTCTTGGACCTTTAACAAGAGTTGTGAGAATAAGACTTGAAGACAAACTCAAGCTTCTTCTAATTGGGCCTTGGTAGTTTAGGAATTTCTTTTTGGGGTTCATGCAAGTGTTTCTTGATTCATTGAATTTGTCCAAATTTTTGGTGTGAGAAGTTATCACACATTCCTTGTGCCTTGAGTGATTCGTCACATGCATGTGCTGGTGCAAAGTGTGCATTGGTTCAGTTATACGATAGATTCATTGAATCTAATTTGAATTTCAAATTGAGTCACATGTATTGTGCTTACCACTTATTGTTCGTGCAAGCCTTGTAGATGTATGAATCTGAAGTTGAAATTTAAAAATGATCATATGCTTCTTGTGAAATTGGTTCAAACTGCCACACACATTCTATTCTTTCTATTCTAATTTTGTGCAAGCTCTTAAGTGTTGTTATTCTACTTTTTCAAAGCTTAAGTGCCAAGTCTTTGGAGAGGTAAGTGAATTCTATTTCAGTTCTTTGAATTCATTTGCTATTGTTGTGGCTTTCTCTTCTCCAATCTGTGGCTGCCTCAAGCTTTGATGAAGTAATTTGAGCTTGATCTTCTTCTTCCTTGTGCCAAGTCTTAGTAAGTTTTGTTCTCCTTTCTTGTTCAAGCTTTTTAGTCTATTGTTCTTGCTTCTTTCTCCAATTTTTGTTCAAGTATTCTTCTCCAAATTGGACAAGCAATCCGTGCATTCCTTATTCCTTGATTCAAGCATTGGACATAAAATTTTACCTTTGCTTATTGGAGTATACATGAGTTAAGAACCTTACCTATGCTTTGGAAGAACATATAAACAATACCTTTGCTTAAACTTCCTATGCTATGGAGAATTGTGGACTAGAACAATGACTAATACCTGTGTTATGGTGATAGACATCTAATTTTACTTTGAATTCTCCAAAGGTTAGTAGTTCCACTTTGAACCTTCTCTTCTTTTGGATGTACCTTGTTTAGTGTTCTTCTCTTCTTCTACTTGAGCTTTGTCTCATTCTTTGGTATTAAGAGTTCTATTATATGTGTGCTTGTATTTTCTTGATCCTACTCTTGTTCTTGTTCATTTTTCACATGTATATATGAAGTGTTTGTGTTCAATCTTTAATCCTATGCTTAGAAGTTTTCTTGTAGTTTTTAAATCTGTTTCTTGTTAAGAACTACTTTTCTTTGAGTTGTCTTGATATTTTGATCAAAAGCTAATTTCAAATCAAATTGTCATTACCTATCATTTATGCATACGAAATTTTGGTTGAGCTTGAGTTTTTGCCTCTACATAGTGTTGCAAACTTTGTGAAATTTATTGCCTTTTCTTTCATACTCAAAATTCTTTAAAAATATTGAAGAATAGGCCTTAGGAGCTTTCGACCAATCAGAAAAAACAAAATTGGATCAAAAGAAGTTGAAAAAGAAAAAGAAAAAAGAACAGAAAAGCAATAGAAATTATGAAATTTTGAGGTTTCAAATCTGAGGCATTACTTGTATCCTTGACTTCATTAGCTCATTTCTTTGGCTTGTATGCACATCTAAACCTTATATGCTTGTTGTTTAGGACCTAAAACAAGCTTTATTTGCATTAAATCTGGACTTTGGTGTGCTAAATGCATTGAAATACCTTGCTGGAATTTTGAAACACTTAAATCTGAGGCATTAAAACTTGTTTTCTTCCTTGATTTTGTTTGTTTTTAAATGAAAGTGCAGTATCATTGTTGATCCTAGGCTTTATTCTTTTGTTATAATATGCCTTGAGTTCCTTTTGTATTTCAAGTTCCTTCACAAACCTTGTATGACATGTTGTTGAGTTTTCTTGTCTATTCTTGTGTCTTTTAAATCTTTGTGCATGTTTTGAGATTCTAAAACTAGCTTTCATTCTAATTGTATACATGCTTTTTGTTTCTTGAGTTGTTTCACAATCTCTTTCTTTGGTTTGCATTTTTGATATTTTTGAGTCTCTACTTTCTATCCAACAACTTGTCTTACCTTACTCTCTTATTTTTGAGCGGTGCTTTCTTCTTAGCTTTTGTTATTTGTCTTCTGTATATCTCTTAGTTTTGTCTTTGAACTTTCATTTCTTAATTCTTTGAAAGAGGAATTGAAGGCCTAAAAACTTATACAAGGGGACATCACCTTGATTGAGGACTTTTGAAACTACTCATTAACATTTAAAGGGAGAGCTAGGGAGTGAAAGAGGATATTTGTACAAAAATTTCAGCAAAGAAGAGCTTTGTAAATTATAGTTTTTGGCAACTTTTTGAGTGTAAACACATAGAGAAAAATTGAGAGGTGTTTCAAGTTGTATTTGACAAAAAAATAAAATTGAGTGGTCATTTAAAGTGTATTTGTAATTTTGAACTAACTATTGTTTGTTTTGTAGGATGGCTTCAAGTACTGATAGTGATGCACTATCTCCAAAATCAGCCAAGTTAATAGCTAATTTGATGAAACAAATGAGGGTCATGCATTTAGAAAATGAGCATAAAATGGATAAGACTCTTAGTGAAATGAACCATAAAATTGAAGATTTTGTGAAAACTCAATAAAAACAATTTTTTTCATCCTCACATCTTAGTGATAATTACTACATGGATAATAATGAACATAGAAAAAATAAAACATGAAATAGATTTGAGGATAGACAACCTATAAATTCACCTAGACCAAGAGATAATAATGAAGGAATTAGGCATGATGCATATAGGCAAAAGGAAGAGGATCCTAAGATTAACTTTCCTAAATTTGAAGGGTTATCTAGTGTAGAAGTCTACTTAGAATGGGAAATGAAATGTGACCAAGTTTTTAATTGTCATCACTTAAGTGACCCAAAACAATTAAAATTGGCTACTATTACCTTTGAGAGTTATGCATCGAGTTGGTGGAACCAACTCCAAGAAGAGGTAAGAAGGGGTAGAAGGATAGGTGAAAGAAATTGGGAAGAACTTAGAGAACAATGAGAGGAAGATTTGTACCCTCTAGCTATGTTAGGGACATGCATAATAGGTTGCAAAGATTGTACCAAGGTTCAAAAAGTGTAGATGAATAGTTTAAAGAGTTAGAGTTATGTCTCATAAGGGCTGAAGTAGATGAGCCCCAAGAAACCACCATGGCTAGATTCCTAAATGGGCTCAATAGGGAAATTCAAGACATAGTATAATTACAATTTTACACTAACCTTCATGATTAATTTCACAGGGCTTTGAAAGTGGAGCAACAAATTAGAAGAAAGAATGGAAACAAAAAGAATTGGACTTTAAGTGGAAGGACAAGCTTGAAGAAGGAGGGCATGTCCTCCTTAAATAATGAAGTTGTAAAAAAAGTAGATAATGGTTTTGTTTCTAATTCTTTTAAGCCTAAGGAGGGCAAGGTTGTAATTAAAGATTCCCCCACCCCACTAGGTTAAGAGACATAAAATGTTTTAAGTGTCTTGGTAAAGGCCATATTGCTTCTCAATGCCCTAACAAAAGGGCCATGATTCTCAAGGAGAATGGAAGCATTGAGAGTGAGTCTTCAAAGGACTTGAGTGACGCCTCTAGTGAAGGTAATAGTGAAGCTATTCACTCACCTGAGGAAGGTGATTTATTAATAGTAAGATGTATGTTTGGTACCTTTCATAGCGAGAGTGACGAATCTCAAAGGGAGAATATCTTCCACACTCGTTGTATGATTGAGGGACAAGTGTGTTCTCTCATAATAGATAGTAGTAGTTGCACTAATGTAGCTAGCACAAGAGTGGTAGAGAAACTATCTCTTCCAATGACTCCTCACCCTAAGCCATACAAACTTCAATGACTAAGTGAAAAGGGTGAA
>JAMLFT010007209.1:0-15099 GCA_026544285.1 Pachyrhizus erosus
AAATAAAGATTAGATACAAAATTTAAAAATTTATTGAAGATTAAAAATATATTTAAACTAAAAATAAATTATACAATTCAATACATATCATAATTATTGATAATAGTAAAAAGATGAAAATTTTGTGCTTATATTTTTTTAATATTCATTATTATTATTGAAAGAAGAGGAAGAAAAAATAAAAGATAAAAAAAGTCAAATGTAATTATCTACATAGACAACATAATAATGTTAAAATTTAATAGAAAAGACATTAATTAAAATGTTAAAAATGTTCATTTTCAATAATTAAAGAGTAGAATATGTAAAAGAACATTTGAACCAAAAAATTGTATGACCTTTGTTATTAATATAGATGACGTATTATAATTCAAAATTTAAATACTATTTAAGTTTAAATTTAAATTTAAGAGAAACAAATATATATAAGGATGACAATGCGATAGATAAATATTAATAATAGTTTCTATCACTAGCTTTATTAGATAAAAATTTGTTTCATGTTCATCCATACTCACATAAATATCTGTTAAACGAATACTTAAGAATTTTTATTAATGTCTACATATGTCCTTAAATGTTTACAGATACACATAAAAAAAATAAAAATCAACAATTGTAATAATCAAGAGTTCATTCAAAATACACCAATTAATCAACACAATCAACGAAGTACAAAATAATAACCCTAATCAACAATATATTTAAAATACTTGTAATTCATCACAC
This sequence comes from Pachyrhizus erosus, assembly GCA_026544285.1. Lineage (NCBI taxonomy): Eukaryota > Viridiplantae > Streptophyta > Magnoliopsida > Fabales > Fabaceae > Pachyrhizus > Pachyrhizus erosus. The sequence goes on from JAMLFT010007209.1 coordinate 730, forward strand.
TAATAAAAAAAAAAAAACTATGGTGCAAAGTGAAATGGTTAAATTATGGTGATAGGAATACAAATATTTCTACGGCACCACTACTATTAGAAGGAGAAAAAATAAAGTTGAGATGCTCAAAGATGCTAAAAGGAATTAGGTCCGTGAGAAATCAGTGCTTGAAGCTATTGTGACTGAGTTTTATAAAGAATTATATTAGGAGGACGGTAGTTATTATCCTTTTATAATTTCTAATATTTTTCCTACCTTGGAAATGGAGTGGATGCATGAGCGGGAGAGAAGGGTTACCTGTGAGGAAATCTTTCATATTATGGTTTACATGGTGAGTAATAAGGCTCTTGATGGGGTTTAAGTAATCTTTTTTCAAAATCAATGGAAGGTAGTGGGTAAAGACTTTTGTGAGTTTATTTAAGGAGTGTTTAAGGATCCTAGAAGTGTGGAATAAATCAATACCTTTATCACTCTTATTCCAATAAAACAAGAGTTTTGGCCTATCAATTTATGTAATGTTGTTTATAAGGCTTTTACTCAAATTGATTCTCAAAGGATTCTTCCGTTGATAGGGCCTTGCCAATCTAGTTTTATCCCTGCTAGAAAAAATGGGGACACCATTATTGTGGCTCAAGAAGTTTTTCATTCTACGAGAAGCAAACGTAGGGCTACAGGATGGAAGACTATCAAGATAGATTTAGAAAAAACCTATGATAAGCCATAATGGTCTTTATCAAGGAAACTTTGGAGGATATAAGGTTTCCCCATCTTTGGTGAGCATTTTTTGGTAATGTATTTCAACTCCATCCATGAAAGTGTTGTGGAATGGTGAAGCACCAGAAGAGTTTATACCTGTTATCTCCTTACCTTTTATTCTTTGCATTATATCCTTTACAATAGATCAAAAAGTTTGGAAGCCTATTCAATTGAGTAGAAGTGAGTCTTTCCTTTCTTATCTGGCCTTCGCCCTGATAAGGGTAATATTATAAAAGCAATTTTGAATTTGTTTTGCAAGAGCTTCGGTTAGAGAGTTAATTTGGAGAAATCCCTCGTTTTCTTTTTTAAATGTGTGCGATGGCATACTAGAAAACATCTTAGTGATGCTCTTGGGGTTTAGTAGACAAAGGATTTGGGGAAGAACTTAGGAGTCCTTATTTTTCATAGAAGGGCTTCTAGAAATGCTTTTTGTTCCATCATAAAAGCACGGTTCCCTTTTCATATTGGATGATTGGAGAGAACGATTGAGAAACAATCTCTCTAACCAACAGGAAGTGCATGATGTGAAGTGTTGCTTAGTATTTGGTCTTGTGTTGGATATTATATGGTGGAGTAGGAATGAATACATTTTTAATTGTAAAAGTTGGTCAATTGAGGACTTGCTGAAAAAGGTGTTGAATCAAGCACAATTGATAGTGTTGGCAAAATAGGGTGAATTTGCTTCGCTTCAGCATATAGGCTCGTCATTTGGGAATGATGGTATTAGGTGGGTTACACCAGAGGTTGGTGTAGTGGCTCTAAATTGTGATGGTGTTGTAACAAAATTGGGTAAGAGATCTTCCTATGATGGTATTTTATGGAATGGACATAGCTATTTTATTTTTAGATATGTGATGTTTTTGGGTGCATGTTCTTATGGCTAAGTTATGGAACACTTTTTATGGCCTTAAGATTGCATGGGGAAGGAGATTTTGAAAGGTTAGAGCTTACTTTGACTCCAAGTGTGCTATGAATTTGTTGATGAGAGGATGTTGTGCTACCCACTCATGCTTCACTTTTGGTAAAAGACGGAAGCTAATCAAGTTACAGATAAATTAGCAAAGTATCGTATGCATATCATTTGTCATAATTGTATTTTTTATGTTGCCCCAGATTTCATTTGTAATGTCTTGAAGGCAGACTTAGCTAGGATTAGTTTTCCTTGACATTTTTAGTTGTTCCTTTCTTTTTGCAATTCACTAAAAAATCATAATTTAAATAACCTATTTTATACTAGTAGATATGCATACATGAGTATAATGATAGCTGCTGCTCCCTCCTTTAATAAAAGAATAAAGATAAAATTATTCAATTAACCATAAATATCTATTTAACTGTCCATCTTCAATCCGTTAGAATTTTACTTGTGAAGATGAATATTTTTTTATCACCCCTACTCAGATCAGGTATATTACCCATTTAGTGCATATTTTTTTGTCCAAATACCATCATATAATATGTCAATTCACGATCATGGATCACTGGGAAATCTATAACTTAAAGTAACAACTGTCAAATTTGGGATCCAAACCATGATAAAAAAAGTTTCTATGCGCAGATTTATATTCATCTGAGGGTATAGATAAAAAAAATTGAGACTTAGTAAATCTTCTCTTGGCATGCTCGTATTTGCCTTATCAGAAAATCAGGAAAGCTTAATTACATGAAGCACAGTGATATTATACAGATTCAATCCTCACAAAGTTACATGGTTCTAAGTTGTTATCAAATGACTCGCTGAAAAATTTGTGAGGAGTTTACGAAGACAAAGCTTCTAAGTTCTAAGGATAATGAACAGGTAGTTCTCAGGGTACTCTGTTCCATCAGAAGCGTCTCTTACTTTTGTTTTCGACTTTTGGGTCTGCGAATGAAAGGCCAGCAACTCCTACCACTGTTTTCACGCCTGCATCACGTTCAAAAATTAATTAGTAACTGATAAATGACAAGTACAATATTAGAATACATTACACGTCCAAGTTTAGTTACTATTTATTGCTCAATTTTTAAGCAATTTCCATTATTCAAAGTATATAAAGTTGGTTGCTTTACCATAATTCCTTGCTTAATTAATTAGATTATCATTGGACGAAAATAATTGCAAGCTAACAAACAAGGCCTAGTTGTTGCCCCTTTCTTTGTCTAACAACTTTGACACTGAACAGTACAGCATGGCCTTTTTAACCGTGACACGATCACGGATTGACAGTGGCACAAAGAGGATACGATGTTAAAGCAAGGTCAATCAACCCGACAACCTGTGCGCGTTGCCACTTTTTCTTAAGCGTTGAACTTGGCTTTTTAAATTATCAACGTATTCAGCAGAATGCAACATTCGAGACACCATGATATTTTTTTCAAGACTCAAGCATGTTAAATTAAAGGATAAACAACTGAAATGTTCTGATCTAGTCGCTTCAAGAACCAAACAACCAACCGAAAAATCTACAAGGTTCAATTTTCAGCAAGAAACCATAGCTGTGAATAGCTTTTTATTTAATTCCGTCTGGTACAAACTAAAATTTTCAATCTCTATGAGCATTTGTGTTTAGTTTTTGGACAAAAAGACACAATTTCTTACTTTTAGTAGTGTTTTACAATTTGTGTTAAAGGTCAACACAGATTATATAAAATTGGAATTCTGATTAAATAATTACAACAAAAGCACCTCTAAAGAACTTTGTCTTTAGGATTTAGTTGATCGACTTTGCAATCAACTGCCAACTGATCATCACTCAAACCAAAGTTCCTCCAAATAAATCCAACCAAAGTTCCCTCTATCATTTCATTTCAACACATATAAAGCAAAATAAAAAAAAAAATGCATTTGTATTTTCTACTGGTTTGAAAGAAGATGGAACATACCTGCTGTTACTCCTGCTGGTGGTACTATTGCTACTACTGCTACCAGAACTGTTGGTACTTTCACTATTGATACTGGATTCAGCGCTATCACTCTCTTTATACGCTGAAGGGCTCTTCTTCCACCAGTCCTTATCAACGGCACCCTTTGTTGATCCATCAGGTTTAGGGGTAACTCTTGAACTACTATTCCCGGAGGTGGACTCGTTTATCTTCTTCTTGGTCTTCTTCTTGTCCTTAGATCCCAGAGAAAAAGGAAGCCCCATTTTGAGGTAGAAACCTCCACGATCAATGTTCCCGTTTCTCTTCACATGTGCCATCTTATTGTCAACCTTTCTACCACCACTTTTTTCCCTCTTGTACACGCTCAAATCCCTCCTCTCTTCCACCGCGTTCTCTTGCCTGTGGTGCTCCACGAGGTCCTTCAAGGAGAGCTCGTAGTTGGACTCTGGCATGTTCTTCACCATTTCCATGAGTTCCCTCTGACCTCTCACAATGGCTTGGGTCCTCGACGTGGGAGAAAGGCCTCGGTGATTGTTTTTGCGGTGTGGGGGACTAGTAGTCCACATAGGAGGTGAGCATATTCCAGAATCATCAGCATCTACCTCCTCAAAAGCAGGTTTCGAAGGCCACAAAACAGAGTTTGTAGCTTCCCATGTGATGTGAGGTTTGTGTCGTGTTCCATCGTACAACTGAAAAGAATCGGCGAGGTGGTGTGTTCTCGGATCAAGCATGGCGGTGGTTCTTTCTTCTCTTTCTTGTTCTGTTTATTTGGAGGAAAAGAGAAATATGTGTCTGAATTTTGAAAGCTGAGAAGGATGCAGGGCTAAGATGATGTGTGCAAGGACGTCAGAGTTTGGTTTAAAGGGGGGGTGATGGTATTAATTTTTTTGGTAAGGAAGATTTTAAATGAGAGAAAGAGAGAGAGAATTAAGACCGTTCCAAAAGTCAAGGGATTCTAGATGGGGGTGGATATATTGTAGGCAGTTTCCTTTCATATTTCTCTCTTTTTATTGTGCTCTGCATTGCTTCCTGTTTTTTTTTTTTTTCTTTCTTTATTTTCGTGGAACCAAAATCCTGCCTAGTCCCCATCACAATCCTTTTCTACTCAACTTGTGGGAATTGCTAACAAATTATCATCTTAAATTTCACCATGTGCACCCTCTCACATGAGATAGATACTGGAGTACAAATCATGATTCTATTTTTAAGCAAATTTTTCTTTACTGGCTCAATATTCGAATCAATGAATCTTGCAAACTTATTATAAATTAATATAATTTTATCAATTTATTTTTTAAATTAAATTTATTCACATTTGATTAAAAGATTATAAATAAATAATAAACTTCATAAGTTTAGAAAATCATACTAACGCACTAATATAATAATACTTATTTTTTTTAATTTTATTTATCAAAAGAAATTTCATCACTCAACTTGAATTATTCAATTATCAATTTAACCGTTCAATTGAGTCACACTAAATTAATTACAGGATCAATTTGATAAAATAACTCAACTTGATCATACTAAATTATCAATTTGTATATTTAAAATTATTTATTTAGTATAATTTTAGTTATATAAAAATCAATATTTATCTTATACATTATACAAATTAAAATATTATTTTTAATTATAGAAAAAAAAAAACATTTTCTCTATCTATTAAATACTAGTTTTTGCAAAATCTCTAAAACAGTACCACTTTTTATTACATTCTTAAAAGTTCAATTTCCTTTTAAAAAACCATAAAAATAAACGTCTCCCTAATAATTCTAATGCTGTCCCATCGGGTGAGCTTACCTAACTTCATAACAGAACTCTACATTCTACAATGAGATTTCCCATTTAGCAACTGTAACTAGCAGAGATATTCCACAACAGATCCCTCATTTGAAATGAATCTCACAATTGTCCCCACATAAGACTTATTATCATCACGTCCTCTATAAGATCTACATCTACCAACGGTAACCTGCAACAAGACATATATTTCACTAATATTTCTATTTTCTTTATAGAATACATCCAATGAAGTTCCTTTAGTTTACCTAGGTGAGGTCTAAGAGTATCAGAGTGAAACATCTAAGAATTTCCCAACTTAAACCATTGACATATTAAACTCTGAAAGATATATTACACATAGATTGAATCAAATCAATCATTTAAAATAGAAAAGATTAAAAAGCCTAAAAGATTTTAAGGCATTGCCCTCATTATGTAGGGGCCTCGTTTCAATACCTTCGGTTCCTATGGGTGTTACCTTTACATGTATGCCCTCTTTTTTATTATAAGGACCAGAAACTTGGAATTATTTATATCTTCATTATAAGTATTAAATGCCACAGAATATCTAAAACGGCTTCCGAGACCCACACAAGGAGCAGCACTAAAATGTGGAGTGAATTAATTAGCTATCATGAATCATCATCATAGTCATCTTAATCTTTCTTTCCAATGCATCAACATATAATTATAGCTACCTTCCCCATTACGAATCTCTCTCTGTTCAAGGATCATTATCTGATTATCTTTTTGATTGTTAACAAATAATATTGAATGTTTCCCAAGCAACGTGGTAGTCGCACATACCATCATGGATGTGTAGTTGCAGAGAGATGGGTAGTTGGTATGTGTAAATATCAGTTTTATAGAGTGAGTGTCAATCAAACACTCCAATCCATTTCATTGCTTTGTCAAAAGATTCATATATATATATATATATCCAGAATTTAAAGTTTTTCTAGCTTTTACAACACCATTGGTTGGTTGGTTGGGTGAGGCTTATTTAGTTCCTAGTCAAGTTTTAGCTTTTAATTAAGACTTCCAATATGTTATTTCCTGAATAAATTCAAAATCAACTTTAGTTAGATTTTAATATTATATTCGAATAACTGTTCTTAAAACATCACCCCCTACCCCGTACTAGGAGATAATTGGATAAATTTTGCTAGAGTTTATTTTATGATATAATTTTATATTTATAAGAGAATAGTATTTCTAGAAATACTACAACTAAAAAGGTTATTCTTGAATAAATTAAAAAAAATGTTTAGTTAAATTTTAAAATTCTTAAGAATAATTTTTAAAATTCGAAATAATTGAAATAAAAAATTAGAAATTAAAGTTTTTTTTAGATAAGTAAAAATTGAAATTATAAATATATTAAAAAATAACTTCCAATATTCTCAGGAGAATACCACTTTTTTACCTGTTATCATGAGAATAAAGATGCAAGTAAAACATGATATCATTATTTTTTTAATAATCAATAATACTTTTAGAATAAATTTTCAAATCTTGTAATAGATACAAGAATATTTACATTTCCAAATTTACATTCTAAAGAATGAAATTATTAACCTGAGAAATTAAACAAAAACACTTTTTGTCGATGAAAAATTGGTTAAGGTGTTGAGGTGTAATTTGTTCCAAAATAGATAATACAAGTACGGGTTTGGTGGATTCAAAATATACTGATAACTGTTCATTTAGTAAATATATTTACTCATAAGCTTTTAATATTGTAATGCTTTTTCTTTTTCCATTTTTAGTGGCTTCAAACCTGTCTAGCTTCAGTTATTGATTCCTTTTTTTTTTTCTGCTTAAAAGAATTTATTGAGTCCTTTTTCTTTCACCTTCCTATCGCTCTCCTGTTAGTGTTCATCCTACTCCTAAATAATAAGATAATATTATGTTAAAAAACATAATTTTTAAAATTAAATAATAAATCCTATAAACAAATAATTATGGCACTAAATAATAATTATTATACTTGTTAATAAAAAAATCAAATTACGGATGACTTGATAAGAATAGACAATAATTTACTAAAAGGTTCTTGTATTTTTTTTTTTCATACGATGATGCATACATACTTTTATTTATTCATCTATTTTTGTTAAAACTCAAAATTGAGATAAGCTGAAATTTCTGGTCTAAAGATTGGCCAAAATTTTTGTAGGAATAAGTTTGAATATTTTTGCCTGAATATTTAAATTCCCGGTCTTTATATTTTAAAAAATGAGGTTAAAATTAATTTTTTTTAAAAAATCATGTGTTGCCTAAAATTCAAAAGATAAGATAGTTAAAATAATGGATCAGAGCGATTTGAGAATTTTGAATTTTATTGTTTACCTTAACTATTCTCGTTTTTATCTTGTCTAAATTTCAAATCTTCTTTAGAGTAATTTGAGAATCCATAATCAAAAATAAATTTCTCCTTCTCATGTCTTCATTTAAATATCATTTTAAAATTGTGTTGGAGCAAAAGGGTTAATCGAATTTCATTTAGACAAGCAATCTCATTCAAGTTACGACAATTTTTATCGATACGAAATATTTATTTGGTGTCAAGGATTAGTTAGCTTAAGTTTATGATTACAACATTTGGACAGGAAAGTTGAAAATGAGTAAATTAAGGAAATTCACAACTTATAATAGACATTCAATTTTTTATTATTATTATAATATAACGATTGGGTTTAATTTTAATATTCTGTGTAAATATTTTATTATCATTAACTAATTTTAAAAAAAAAACATAAATACAACTACTCTTAAAAAATTATTACAAAATGAATAATATCACCGTACAAGATAATTTATGATGATGAGATGAGATTATAAAAAAAAAACTTTTACATTATAAGCATATTAAAAATAAAGATAAATTTGTGAGAGCTGTATATAGCAGAAAGAAAATAATGTTGGAAAACACTCGTAAAAACATGTCACATTAAATGGACAGCACCGTATAATAAACGTTACGTACTTCTCTGGAGTTGGAAAGCGATTGTATGTACAAGCACATGGTGCTGTGTCACAAATAGAGAAGCTTGAGTGGATACAAAGTCATTTCATTCATGAATTATTGGGACTTTAGGAGTTTTTTCATTTTTGTCTTCGTTATGCACCGCTGCTTTTAACTTGATCAATTCTGACCAGTACCTCTTGTCTCTTTCTGCTTATCAATGGGTTTCCATTAATCTACCTGAAAGCCAAACATATCATATTTAACTCCTTTTCTTTATTGCCCTTTAGATGTTTTTCAAAATAAACATTAGCAAATACATGTCATAATATATGTTTCCTCTCATTACATTTTCTCATCCACCTCCATTGCTACATATATTTATTAATCCCATTATCATTTTTGCCATTTCTTTGGACCCCACAGCTCCATTGCAAATTTACAATATTGATCCTCCATCATTATCATTTCTTCTTTTTATTCTTTCTCATTATTTTAATGAAAACAAACCTTAAATAACTGCTATAAATATTTAAACATGTATTTCAAAATAACAAGTACTTACTATAAACGTTTTGAAAGAAAATAAAAAAGAAAGCATTCTCGATCGATGTAGAACGCGGTTGGATTACTTCTCAAAAATAATAAGACAAAAAAAAAGATTTTTTTTTCTTATAAATCAAAATCAAGTTATGTATAGAAAAATTAAAAGAGAGATTTTTAAAAAAAAATTAAAAGCTTAAAAATTAATTATAACCAAAAAACATTTCATTCTATTTCTTTATAAATAGTCCTTGTTGAGCATTTATTCAAACAGACACGATCCAAAGTACTGTTTACAACAAGTACTTAAAAAACGAGTACTTGTAATTATTACTATTAGCAGCCATCCCTTGCTATTTGTAATCACCATGCTGCTTGGGTTTGCAAGCAACTCCAAACCGTAGTTGTGATGATGGTTACTGCGAATACCCATTGGTTGATGCTGCGTGCATTTGCAGTGATTCACAGTTGTATCCTAATTAACGTTAAATCATATTTATGTGACGTTTACTGCAAGCCCAATTCATCAAATGCGTTTTTTGTTTATATTCTTGAGTTTCTTTCGATAATTATAAATATTTATTTAACATCCTTTTGGTGTAAAAATTAAGTTTCTATGATTAGACCAGGGATGTGTTTTTTGTTCTAATTCTTTCTTTTTATTAACTTTTTTCGTTGACGTGTTTTGGGGAGAGAGAAAAAGGGAAAGCCAAATCGACATTGGTCCAATTGGATGTGAAAATATTAAAAATCTAAATCAAATCAAAATAAACTAATTAAATAAAATCAATTTAAATATTTTACATCTTAAATTCTCACCAATTTAACCTGTTAAAATCCTTTAATGTAAATTATTAATTGTTCATACAAAAATGTTTAATTGAAAGGACTAGATTTTAAATTTATTATTTTCTTAATCAAAATATTACATGGATCATTTTTTTCATATAATGATATTACATGTTTATTGTTTTTTATTACTTAATTTTAAAAAGTTTAAATGTGTTTTTATTAACATTTATTTATTATTTTATAATATATATATCTATATTTAGAGAGAAACGAGAATGATTTAATTACATTGGTGTAAGGTATAAAATTATTATATTATTAACAATTAGATCTAAAATGTTATTTTTATTTATGTAATTGTTAAAATTAAATGATAATAAGAAATAGACATAAATTTTTATTTTTAGTTTTTCTAATTTTAATTATGTTAATTAGTTCTTCTAGATATATCTGATTTTAATTTTTAAATTTTAATTACGTCGATTAGGTCTCTTAAGTATCACAATTATGTGTAATTTTAGTTTCTCATTTTGGTCTATTAAATAAGTGGACTAGATTTACACGATCATAACATTATGGGACTTGATTAGTTCACTTGAAACTTGAATGAGTAAAATTGCACAATTACAATACATGAGATATCTAATTAACACAATTGAAACTTAAAAGAACTAATACTTAAATGATCAAAAGTGTAATTACATCTAAGAAATAGTCAAATCATTCTTATTTTTGTATATGTTTTCAATATTATATTTTTATACATTTTTAAAGTATATATTTTGTTAAATTTTGATGTACATGACAATTACTATGAGTTTTCCACTATGAGTGACATAATTACAACTTCATCTCATCAACACCTTCCTCATCAAATACATTAGCCTAGCTAAAGACCATTATGGTTGTAGAGAAACTCACTCTAATCTCAATCTTCATTAACCATTATTGACCTAGACTTATGCGCATTTATGCTTGCATTATGGATGCATTGTAATTTTGCAACCTTAATCACCACCATTGCATTCCAAACCACCTCTAAGACCACCATCATGCAATTGTTACATAGTCATCGTCTCCCTCAACTCAACAACACCATCACCATACAACAACTAAGATCATTTGTCACAATCCATTAGTCATTTTCACAAACTTTTATGAGTTACCTGACTTCAAATCGCAAGCCACCATCTTACAAACCCAAATATTACCAAAACCCTTTATTTCCCATGGTGTGGCACTTCCATTAACAATATAATGCCTTTATTAAACCAAATCCTAAATTAAACATCATTCACTTTTACTTGAAGAAATTTATGCACAATAAATCATTTAAAATTACCTTTAGCTATGTTTAGGTATTAACGAAAAAGGTAACATAATCAAGTTGGATACACTTTATTCACAAAAAAAATTATACACAATAAATCATTTAAAATTACCTTTAGCTATGCTTAGGTGTTAATGACAAAGGTGATGTGATCAAGTTGGATCCACTCCATTCACGGTGGAGGCAGCTCGTGATGACTGTCATAGCCATAAGAAAGTAGTAGGAGAAGAAAAAAATTAAGAATCAAGGACTTGCTGACTAAAATAAAAAAAAATATTTTGAGGGCTTAAATGGAAAAGAAATGTGTTTAAAAGAATTAGAATAAAAATTATATAAAATGATGCGTTATGATTTAAGTGAACTTTTATTTTATTATTTTTTTGAATAATTAGGTAAAGACAAAGACTAACACACAAAAATTGAATAATACAAAAATAATTTTAAATTTTAAAAGAACAAAAATAGATAACAAATATATTTATAAAAATTAAAAATATATTTAAATATTTTTTATAGTTAGGATTGGCCTTCGGCTATGTTGGAAGGGGTGACCACCTAAGATTCATGAAAATATGATTGTGTAGAATTATTATTATTATTTTTGTAAGTAGATTAAACTTATTGTTTTATTTTATCTTTTTTTTTATTCAAATAAAGTGTAACATGTGATTAATTAAAAGTATCAATTTGTTGATTGTTATTATATATATTACATTCATAAATCCATGTTGAATGAATTTTTGGCTTATTGTGATATGTCAACATGTAATGGATTTATGATAATAGATTTTAAGTATTTATTTTTTTTAACAAAATTAAACAAATAAACCAAAACTTAAATTATAAAAAAAATCAAAACTAAAAATTATTACATTAATAAAAAATAAAAATAAGTTAACTTTAATATAAAATGATGATATTTTGTTAATGACAAATAATAACAATGGAACTTGAACATTTTAATTGAAGGGACCAAATATAAAAATTAAATTAAATTAAATTTTTTAATTAATATATTAAATTAATCAACTACAAAAAAATATAATAATTTATTACATATCACAAAAATTAAAATTATATAAATTAAACAAAAGATATAAGATTGTAATGTAGTAGCGAGAAAAAAAAGATTTATTTTTTAAAATTTATATTATAGCTAACACATTAAATGTGATTTAGTGGTGGGAATTGGAATAGGTGCGCGAGGACTTAAGTTTAATCTGTCGCATTGTAAAAAAAAAATCATTGTAATAATTGTAACGGTAGAATATATTTATTATATTTAGATATCATATTTGAAGTTTTAAAAGCAAAATTGACCTTTAAATTTTGTTAAAACAAAATTTAATTTTTAACCTGATAATAAAAACAATAATAAATAAAATAGTATTTTATTTTTATTTTTGTTACTAAGAAATATTTAAGAAAATAGATATCTTAAAAGTTATTGAAGATTATGGTCATATACATTTTGGACTATAGGAAAAGTAGGGAGAGAAAAAATGCAGGATGTAATGAGAAAAGAAAAGGGAAAATAAAATCATTATAGATATTGCGTGTATATTTTTTTTTTCTTTTATGAATGGTTTTATACAAAAATATTTGTGGGTATTTAATTTTTTGAGAAACATAAATTGAATAATAAACATTAGCATAAGAATAAATTAAATAAAAAAATATGATGTATACTTTTAAAATTTGTTAAAATTGTATTATTTCTTTAATATAATAAAATATATTATCTTATTTAATTATGCATTTGTTTTTAATATTCATTTATAGAGGGCCTTATCTACTAGTTGATCTAGCTGATAATTTTTTTTTGTATACTGGCTTGTTTATGTTGCGTCAAATCAATTAGAACATATACATTAAGCAGACCCAACTGGCCATTTTTTATCATATATATATATATATATTTCAGTAGCAGCCAAGGATTTATGAATGGTTTGTAATATTTGACTTTGTAATGGTGTATATTACGAGCAGTGATGACATATAGCTTTTCTCCATTTTATTTATTTACTTTGATTGAATGACATGCACGTGCATGACTGGTGAGTAAAACATATTACGTGGTGGTTGTTTCTTTTCCAAGCTATGCAATTTATATGGACTACGTAAATTCTGAATTCTTACATTTTTTTCCACTTTCTAGAAGTGACAACTGGTTCCTCACTTCACACATTCTGTTTTATAGCCTGTTGTATAAATAAAAACCAAATCTTCTTCGTGGATTCTTACGTATGTCTCAAGATACATGTATATCTAGAAAAGCCAACGTCACCACACCACCTGCGGGTTAATTACTAGGAAGAATAAATTAACAAAATAAATGTCTCTTTCATTCATCAATTTCTTTTTTCAGCTACAACCCTCAAACAAAACCAATCAATTATAAAGAAATCTACCACCTTAATAATATTAAACAAATAAAACCTCTTGAGTTAAGTTATGCAACTCATCTAGAAGGCTAGCTACTGCTTATTAAGGCACTAAGAGACAAAACTTCATTCCCACGAGTGGCGCGGGCCTGTTTTATCTTTTTAAATATGTATTTAGAATTTATTTTTTATTATTATTCATCGTTTTGGTTCATTTACATATTGTAATGTTACTTCTGTCTCACGTTGCTCTATTTATTATTTAGAATTGGATGAGCCGGTTTAGAGCCAACAGAGAAGTGGAAGAACTTGTTTAATTATTTTAAGTAATTCGTTTTTTTTTTTTTTAGAAAATTAAATGATATGAATAAAATAAAAAAAATATATGTTTTATTCATTCTTTACAATTTTTAGTTTAAAAATGAAAAAAATAACCATTGATTTCCTTTTTCTCTATTTCTTCTTTCCAAGGTAGATTAGGTTAATAAATTCATCATGATTTGATTCGGTGCGAAATTTATCATGTCCCTTTCACCTTCATTCATCACTGTAGTTTTGGGCCGAACCATTTGCCTGGTTCAAAGCTATCCTCCTCATGAAGCCCATTATGTGATCTGTTTATATCAAGGAATTATGGATAACTTTTTAAAGAAAAATTTATATGAGTAACTAAGTTGGTTTTTAAATTCCTTAATTAACCTATATAACTTGAGATTTTTAAGCTATGTTGGGGACAATTAAGTGGAGCAAAAATTCAATTGGTCCGCGTTACGTTAATTAATCCACAACCTACCTATTTCTATTATTTATAATAAGACTAATATTTTAGCATATGCAATATACATTATAAATATTATTTTGTATAACTAAATTTATAATAAATAATTTTTAAAAATATATAAATTATATTATAATTAAAGTTTATAATAAATAAATATATATAGAATAGAGTATTG